>JAEQBH010007530.1:0-199576 GCA_016808115.1 Tetrastigma voinierianum | reverse complement strand
TGGGTGTAGTTATAAGTTTAGTCACGATACCGGCTTCACGGCTTGGTATCGAGCTTGGGTATCTGAATACCTAGGGGCTCGGGTTTGGTGTCATCGCATAGGTGGTTTTGATGTAGATATGGGTATATGGAAACCTATAGATAGAGGATTTGGGCTTAGGCCATAGTCGAGTGAGAGCATCACCACTAGGTGTGGTTCGATGTTTGGTTTAGGTATGAGATTACCTAGGAAATCATGGGACAAAACTAGGACACTACATGCACGTGTGTTGATGTGTTTTGTGTGATTTGGTGAATTATTGTGTGTTTGGTGTGCATGACATGTTTCATGTGTTGAGATTTTTAAGGAGTGATAGCGGTGATTGCACATGGATGAGTTAAAAGTATTTTAGAAAAATATTTAGGATTGTCTGATTAATACAAGCGGAACAAAAATGAGAAAGAATAAATTTTATAAATTTATTTGACCTATAGGTGATGAAAATAATTTTCTAAGTTGAAGAAAATAAGAAAATAAATTTTATAAATTTATTGGATAAAGGGAAATTGAAGCAAATAATTTTTCTAAGGTTTTTATGGTGTAAAAGTGAAGAAAATAAATTTTTGTAAATTTATTTGAGTGCTAAAGAAAATGAAAAAAAAATGTATAAATAATTTTTTTGAATTTTCCCATAGTTGGAAATAAGGGAAAATGAATAATGAAAAAAAAATAAATTTGAGTGCGAGAACCGTTTGGGCTATTACTTGATTGTATTGAATTTGTATTGCAAGCCTTGCAGTGTATTGCAGAAAACGGGAAAAGAAAGAATTTGTGGATTGTATTGCAAGATAGTGAATTTGGCTTAGAATTGTATTGCATCTGATTATTGTATTGCGGGTTAAGTCTGTCTTGAAAGATTATGTGCAATAGGGTGGGTGGGGCGCAATTGTATTGCAATACAATTGGGATTTAATGAGCTTAGCAAGAGGCTAAGAAGGCTTATATCATAATACAAAACATTGTATTGTGACGGGCCTAGGAGACGAGTGGGGCGTGTTGCAATACAACCGCGACCCGGCGGGTTTCACGGCCCGACAGCGCGGCGCTGGGCTGCGATACGGCGGTGGCGTGCGACGGGCGCCCACGACACGGCAGCTAGGGCGCGATCTAGCGAGGCTCGCGCGGAGCGCGGGTAGGCGTAGCGACATGGCAAAGGCGTAGACGGCGTGGCATGGCTCGCTGACACACGGCCCGCGAGGGGCGCGCAGCGGCTGCGACACGGCGACTGGAGCTGCGACACGGTGGCCCTTTGGGCGCTGCGACTGCGGTCGGACGAGGGCCATGACGCCGCGGCTGGTGTGGGCGCTGGGTCTTTGTGCCTTGGCGCTTTGAGTGCGCTGGTGTGCCAATTTGGGCACAGTGGGGTGTTTTGTGCACTCACATTTCGATTTTGTTCGATTGACTCATGCGTTCTGAGTCACTAAATGAACACTGTTCATCATAAATTATTCGAAAAAAAAATATTATTAAATAAAATAAAAATAAAATAAAATAAACTAAAATCAGACAAAATTTTCGAAAAATAAAATTTTCAAAAATTGAAATTTTCAAAAATAAAATTTTGTTGAAAACAATATTTTAAATGCAAAATTGATTGCGTATACACTGATTTAGGTGTATGATTAGTGTCTTGGGGGGAGTGTGTTTATGCCTTAGAATCTTGAATTGGAATTCTTGCCACGTTGATTATGTAGATGGCTAGTAGGGGCGGGACGTAGAGGGACGTCCACGGGGGTCACGGAGTTAGGCTGTCCAGTGTTTGATCGACGGACTTTTGATGAGGGGAGTACATGTGGGTATTACAACGAATGCTATCGCACCAGTGGTATAGCAATTGAATTAAGAAGATCTAGTAAACTGAGGAGGTTTAAGATGCATCATCCTTCGGCATTCACGGGAGGGGGTCCGGTGGTATGAGACCATTAGTTGGAAATACGGATCGAGGGAAAGTGTTAGGAGGCCGTAGGTTACCTCGGCGCGACCCAGTTAGACTATTGTGTTCCGGCTAGAGGGTGAGTGAATATGGTGGAAATGGGCAAGGACCTCTAGAGACCTAGAGAGGCGATGACATGGGCAGAATTTCGAGGCATTTCCGTATGCGTACTTTCGAGAGGCTGCGGCTGAAGTTCCTAGAGGCGGGCGAGGGGGCGGTGACTATGATGGATGTGACTGGGTTCCGCGAGTTAGCCACAGAATTGGTTAATGATTACGTGGCCACAGACTTGGCCAAAGTTAGGAGATTTGAGACCTTAGAGGAGCCTTTGTATGTGAGTTCTCCCCTAGGGATTAGGGCGAGTTTAAGGATGATATGTCGAGGTTGTGAGTTAGAGATCTTGGGAACTCTACTCACAGTGGACCTGAAAATCATGGACATGTCAGTTCGATGTCATCCCTAGGGATGGGCGGCCCATAGCTTCTGGTCGTTGCTCCGATTGTGAGCGGCCGGAGGGGTTACGCCTATACGCGGGACGGTGTGCTCGTGTGGACAGTTCGGGGGACAAGCATGACATTTTGCCAGGAATGAGCCTCTGGTCGAAGTGTTGGGACGGTTCGCAGGTTGGGTAGGGCGCTACCCCCAGAGGGCGAGAGGGAGCCAGGACTTAGATCTACCTCGGATAGTGTGTGAGTATGTGGATGTCTTTTCAGATGAGCTACCTGGACTACCTCCACATCGGGATGTAGACTTCGGTATTGAGTTACACCTTGGTACTTCACCCATCTCTATGACTCCGCATAGGATGGCGTCGGTTGGTCTGAGGAACTCGGAGTCCGATTCACGGGATTCTTGGACAAGGGGTTCAAGGCCCAGAGCACTTCACCATGGGGCGCTCAGTTCTATTCTGCGAAGAAGAAGAGCCAGACCCTTCGACGTACGTGGTCTCGTGATTGAAACGGGTTCACGATCAAGAATCGGGGTACCCATTCTGGGGATCGGCGATTTGTTTGATCGAGTTGAGAGGGCCTTGAGTCTACTCGAAGATAGACCGCCTTTGGTTACCATCGGTGAGGAGTTAGGGATACGAATATCCTAAGGCAGTGTTTAGAGCGGCGTTATGGGCACTTTGAGTTTCACGGTGATGCCCTTGGTTGGCAATTAAAGCGACATTCATGGATCTCATGCATAGGATGTTCCAGCCCCATCTAGATCGGCTTATGTAGTCTTCGTGGATGACATTTTGATCTACTCCCGGTCAGTGGGAGCATGAGTGAGGATTGTGTTACGAGTTGTTGAGGAGACCATCGACTATACGCAAAGTTCGAGTAAGTGAGTTTTGAAAGCTTCTTGAGGTGAGATTTTTGGGACACGTGGTGTCGACATCGAGTGTCGGTCGACGAGGAGAGGTTGAGAGCGTGATGAGTTGGTAGAAGGCCAAATGTCAATCTTCGAGATACGTAGTTTTCTTGAGTTAGCGAGGTATCCTGAGAGATTCGAGAATGGGAATTTGAAGTTGTCCATTCGGGCGGGATTATGGGACTTCGCCTCCTACGGGATATGGACTCTATGGTTGGGACTGACCACGGTATAGAGAGAGAAATCGAATCACGTGGAACACTCGGGATACGGGTTTTGGTAGCAAGAGGGAGGATCATCTTTCTTCTAGTTCGGAAGAGCGAGGGAAAGCTTCCTGCTTCACACTAGTTTTCGGGACTAGGGCGGGTTGAGCATAGTGAGCGGGTTGCCCGGAGACGGATCACAGACTTTGGGGCAATGCGGTGGGTGCGTGGGACGGAAGAGTATACGGTTCATTCCTCCCGCACCCCAGTACGGTCGAGAGGAACCGGGTTTCGGTTTAGAGGTCTTGCTCGTACGCTCGGCGACTATATAGGCAAGAGGGCGGAGTGTGGGTCAAAGTCAGGGACAGATCAGAGTTGCGCAGCGGATGCGTGGTGGACCTTAGGGTGGTAGACCCTGCGGTTGTTGATGTCGGGGTTTGACATAGGAGGGTGCCGACCATTGGGTTGTCGATGGTGGGACCTCGGTAGGGTTGTTATGCAGGCCATACGGCCTTGGATTTGGGCTTAGAGGTTAAGGCCTTTAGAGAAGCCAGGTATAGATGTTCTTCCTTAGGATGTAGGGTGAGAGTTGACCTGATAGGTCGAGATTATGAGTGAGTGATCTCTAAGATTCTGCTCATGGTGGACCTCGGGATTGGGTGTCACTGATGTGACATTATTGCATTCATGTGTCGGGTAACATCGCGTCGGAGTCGGGTGTGGGTGCCTTTGTCACGGTCATTCTACCACTCTTGGTAGTGTGGGGATTGAGTTTAATGTACCAGGACCTAAATCAATGAAATCATAGTGAATCGAAGTATAAGACCTTAAAGTGTAGTGAAGGATATCTATAATAAGATGAAAACACCGCGGTCGGGTTATCCCACGTGAACTTAGAGTTGAGTGATAGGAGTCGGGAGTGACTCGAGATTTGGATACCCTTTGGCAATTACATTAGGTGTTGTTAAGCCGATAAGGGCTCGGTATAGGGATGTCATTCATGACATGGACTAGGTGACAGGTCCATTGGTTATCGTGATAGTGACCTTGGGAAGGTCAGCGTTTACACACCAAGTAAGGGTTGTGTAGGGTTATACGTTGTGCGGATTATATACAGGTGTTAGAGGACATGCTACGAGCATGCGTCCTGAATCATAAGGGTAGCTGGGAGAAGAGCATTAGCCCTTAGTGGAATTACTTCCCCCAACAAAAATTATCGGGCGGTATACGGATGGCAGTAGCAGAGGCCCAGCGTATGGGAGGTATCACGAGTCCACCACTATGTTGGGTGAGGTGGGAGAGCTCCATCGGCTGGTCACGATTTGAAGTTAGAGACACCTCCGAGAAGGTGAGCTTGATACGATGACGTCTTCTCACGGCATAGGCGCGTGGAAGAGCTATGCGGATGTCGCGACGTCTACCCTTGAGTTCGAGGTTGGGGATCTTGCGTCTTTTTGAAGGTGATGACTAAGAGGAGTGTTCGGGGTTCGAGCGGCGTGGAAGCTATCGCCGAGGTTCATTGGACCCTTCAAGATACTCGAGAGGGAGTGAACTTCGTTGCGCGTACCGGTTGGCGTTGCGCGATATGTTAGGTGTCCCTGCCCGGGTATTTCACGTCTCCATGCTCGGAAATATACTCCGAGATCCGGCTCATGTGGTGGATTGAGGACGAGGTGAGGTTGACCGCGGATGGACGCGGAGGGACCGGTGTGCGTGATGATAGCCGTGATAAGGTTTTGCGGCCTTAAGGCCAGTGAGGCTAGTGTGGTGCTATGGCGGCCTTTGTAGATTGGAGGAGTCAACGTGGACGAGGACACAATGCGGGTCACCTATCCCTTCTTGTTTAGGGATGAAGGTACGTAATTAAGTCGTTTAAAATTTAAATGACTGTTTACATGCATGGTAGAGGGCGCGTTGCATGTGCATGTGCGTGATTGTGATTGTCCTGAATTTGAATGAGGAAATTTAAGAAAGAGGAGGAGAATGTAAGATGAATTGGAATTTATGGAAAAGTAATCGTAATTTTAACTATGAAATTGTTATTTCGATTAAAAATCGGGAATTTATTCTCTAGATCTTGGATGACAAAGCGGATTGCACCGTTGGAATCGTCTCGTGAAATCTAGCTGGCACGTAAAACTTCGTCGAATTCCGAGACAGTCGGAGTTGACACTTTTTTCGAGGCATTGCGGTTCGGGTCAAGTAAAAGCGATTTTCGATCTTGACGAAAGTCACATATAACCACGAACTCATGTGCGTAAAGTGGTATGAGTAGAGAAATGATGAAAATGGATGGCGAGATAGAAATGAATGTGAATCTGCTTGGGGAAAGAGGGACACAACGGTCATTTTGGAAAAGAAGTATTTAAGTCATTAGATGACAAGGCGCTGATGTCTCTACAACACCTCTTTCTAAAAAAGCCAAAAAACGTGAATTGAACCGGAAAATCCGGCAGCCATTTTTTGAGAGATTTCTTTAAGAGAGAGAAACTTCTCTCTGCAAAATACGAATCAGGCGCTAGGTAGTCTTGGGACAAGAAGGAGGAAGCGCTCTCACGCGGAGAGAACCGCATGGAGTATCGGATTTAGGGTTTCCTCAAACTCAGGAGGTAGGGTTTCTCTATACTTGGTTTTATTCCTCTTAAATACTTTGCAAATGTTTGGTGATTGGTAGTGAGAGCCGTTTGATCGATCCCGAACTTGGGGCCAGGTGATATGAATTTTTGAGTACCCATTGGAGGCATTTGTGGCTTGCCACGGTGGTGGGTTGTCAAATTTGGGTGATTTGGTATTAAATCATGTATTGGTTTGGAAAGGCCGGGAATGGCGAAGTGAGTTGCGGGTTCGAAGTGAACCGGTTTACTTGTTGAGTGTTGGGCAAGTAAACCCTAGGGTTTTCTTGTTCCCCAGAAATAGTGACACAAAAAATATATTTTGTGAAAATATGTGTTGGTCGGAGTGATTTAAATTAATTGCTTTCGTGTTTGATCATTAGCCCCGAATAGGCTAATTTTGATGTATGAGTTGTGTAAAATTACATAACATGATTGTGTGATCTGAATTATGCGAAATATATTCATGTTTATATATTTGCATGTGATTAGGCGTATTGGGCCGACATACATGCATTGTATCTTGTTTGGAGCATGCTAAGGATTATAGGGTGAGTCGTAGAGATAAATCTAGAGAAAGAACGATTCGGAGGGTTGTCTAAAAACATTAATTATCGGGTAGTCAAATTTATATCAATCATCGGACGTGATTGATATTCATCGAAGGGTAATTACCTGAGCAAATAATATATCCAGTCGTCGGAGGCCCGATTGATATATATATACACATCGGAGGGTTGTCCACTAATAAAACAATAATTCTCATACAAGGCTTAGGCGAGTGTGAGAGGGGAGTGATGAGGACTCGGGATGAGTTAGTCATGCTGGGCATTCAAGTAGGATCATGCATTTGCTTGAATGTTGTTTACTTTGGAACATTACTTGTGACGCCCAGGTGGTGAGTAGCCCACTTAGGGCGATTCTCCTCAGGGCTTTAGCTCGCGTCGTGGGACCTCCTTTTCTGGTACGGGGAGCGTGCGGAGATGGTTTTGTCCTTGAGGCTGTTTTAGAAGAAAGTAGGGATGTGGCTAATTACCTTGTATACATGTATTAGAATGCTTTTCATTTATATATGTTGTATAAAGAGTAGTTTATTAACTCTTGAAACTATTGGATATAGTTTGGATATATTGTGATGAGTGTGTATTATGGGCCCCGAGAGGCCGTTTACTCATGTTGGGATTATATTGGATCTATTTGGGACAGAGTATATGCGGGCGCGTATTTGGGTGGGAGCTCCGTACAAAAGGAGACTACGCCGATTTCCCGAGGATGGCGTCGGGCCTTGGGCATCCACTTGTATTGTAGGTTAGCGGGTAGTCAACGGACCCCCGGGTTTTGGGGCGTCACATCATCTTATTAGGAATCTAGCTATTGAGCTTCACAATACAAAAATGTAGGATGAACAAAACCATTGTCGTAGGCTATAGTGAGCTAGGCGCTTAGTACCCTCCCTTGTTCTAGACCCTTCCATGCCCACCAACAGGTTATGGCGAGTTCATGTACATGATTGTCCATACCATATTTGAGACGGACATGCTCAATTCAGACCATGTAAGTTGGTGTAATCAAATGGATTTTGTTTAGGTTTCGACAAAATTTCATGTTTCCACCTTTATTGAAAGTGGGGTTGATCCACCTAAGGTTGTGAAAATTGTTCAACCTGTAGATGTGAGCTTATTCGATCTGCTCAAGTATAAACCATATCATCTTGCATTGATAAGAGAATTGGTATTGGGGAAAGCAAATTCAAATTGAAATCAAAACCCATTCCACCTCAAAATTGAAGTTCATTTTTTGCAAGCATTCTTATGTCAAGAAACAAAGCACAGACAACTCAAATTGATTCTATGTGTGGGTGCTTTTCCTTTTTCTATTTTTTTTTAAAGTGAAGATATTGGAGAAAATCAAGAAAAACCCATAAATGAGACTTGAATATATTTGGGTTTAAACCATATATCGAAACCATCTCCGAGATGATCGATAGGGATGAGAGCATTTTTGTCAAAACAATGTTTGAGAG
This sequence comes from Tetrastigma voinierianum, assembly GCA_016808115.1. NCBI lineage: Eukaryota > Viridiplantae > Streptophyta > Magnoliopsida > Vitales > Vitaceae > Tetrastigma > Tetrastigma voinierianum. The sequence goes on along the minus strand of JAEQBH010007530.1, from coordinate 191,407 downwards.
CACAAGAATCGCATCTTGGAGTGCGCATAAAAATTTAAAAACACATGTGAGGGGTGCCACATCAACAAAGTCAATGCTCCGTTTGTTCACTCGTTAACGTCTTTGACAGTATGGGCATTTTTGAGCCACATAATAAGCTTTAGGGGTAATGGTGGACCTAAAAAAACATTAAGGGCCAATTAAACATATGGCCAAACACCATATATTCAAGGTTGGAAACTTTTCTCTAGCCTGGATACTCTGGTACCTCGTCTTTTCAAAGCTAAATACTTTCCTCATGGGAATTTTATTTCTGCTCAACTTGGAAATAATTTGTCTGGAGGGTATTTGGGTTTCTCAAGCATTGGTGAATTATGGACATCGATGGAGTGTGTGAGATGAAAGTACCATCCATGCATGGTTTGATAAGTGGTTAAGGGATGAGGCTAATTTTAAGACTAAGACCCTAGTTATTTCAAAATTATCTAACATGATGGTGAAAGACTTGATGATTCCTGGGTGCTTACAATGGGATGCTGAGCTCCTAAATGAATTATTTTCTCCCTGGGATGTTGTTGCTATTCTTAGCCTTCCTCTTTGTCCCATAATAGTTGTTGATCGCTGTATTTGGCATTATAGCAAGTTTGGTGAGTACAATGTTAGGTCTGCTTATAGACTTGTCATGGAAAGACTATCTTCTGATTCTCATCTCCATGTCCCTGGTGATTGGCATTCCTTCGAAGGTTAAAAAATTTATTTGGCGTTCTGCAAAGGAGATTCTTCCAAATATGGATACGTTGCATTCTCATGGTGTGGATGTGCCATTATCTTGTATTTTTTTTTTGCAATAATGCTTTTGAAAACTCATGGCACCTATTTCATGGTTGCAACTTTGCTCAAAATTGTTGGCAACAAGCTGACTTGGCTAATACGGTGAATAACATGACTTCCAATATGGATACTTATGTACAATGTTCGTTTGATGTTATACAATCGTTAAAGGATCCAATGGTGAGAAAGGTAAGGATGATCTTGTGGAGCATATGGCATGAATGTAATGACAGACTATGGAAAAACATTGCACGTTCAAATATCTTTGTTGTTTTTTCATGGCTTGGAGTGTTTGTATGAATGGTTACAAGCAAAATATCAGCCTGGTGTATCTTAGGTTCACTCGAATTGTTATCTGAATGTTCTAGAAGTGGCATCCTCCTCCTCATCTTTGGTCAAATGTAATTATGATGTACAGTTTTTATGATAGGGGGTGAAACATGTTTGGGTATTGTTTTATGTGGTAGTGAAGATCTTCTTGCTATACAAAACGATGAAGCTTCCCGCTTACATTCTTGCGGTTAAAGAATGTGAAACGTTGGCTCTCTTTAGAGCTATCCCTTAGGTGTACTGTAGCTACAATTAGGTTCTCTTTGAAACTGATTCGCAAATGGTAGTGAATGCTTTGACTTATGGATCATGTAATAATACCGAATTTGGTGTCCTTATGAGTAGTTATCATCTTTTGCTATGTTATGAGCTTGATTTTAAGGTTGTTTTTGTACAGAGGCATGCAAATTGGGCTGCACATACTTTGGCTAGGCAGTCACGTTTTACACAAAATCCTACAATATGTTATGATTTTCTCATTTGGTTATCGGATGCTTTAAGAGATTATTGTGTTGCAATTGATCATTAATGGCATTTCTGTTCGAAAAAAAGGTATAACGTTTAACTACTTTTTGTGTCATGAATTGCTTTAAACTTATAAAAAGAAATAATGAAGATCTTGACAAAATTAATAGGATTTTTTTATAGGCCCCAAATATAGGGTTAAAGGAAGTCAAAGGGTTTCCTTTGATAGCTTGGGATGAGGTTTATAAACCTAAGTCTGAAGAAGGATTAGGAATTATGAGAAATGAAGATGTTAATAAAGCTTTAATCACCAAGCTATGATGGAGAATCTTTATCGATAATGATAGTTAATGGGCGAGAACCATGAGGGATAGATATGTTAAAGACTACAACTTCTTTAGAATCTAAAAAAGAGAAGGAGATTCCATTGTTTAGAAAGAAATCATAAATCATAGAAAATATATAGGGGCTGGACTAAAATGGTGCATAGGATATGGTGGAAGAGTATGCTTCTGGACATATTGTTGGGTCAACTTGACCCCCCCAATTTCTTCATAGGCAAAAATGATTTATGTCTTATAAATCGAGAGGCCAAAGTCCACAAATTTATAGTCTACGACAACAAGGAGTGGAATCTCAACTCTATTGCTTCTTGCCTTCCTCTAATGTTTTAGCTGACATTGAAACAATTTCTATCTCATCCTTCCCTATAGAGGATTTGGTTTTCTAAGGTTTCCATCAAGATGGTAGATTTACTCTGAAATCAGTAACTTGGACAATGTGAAAGCCATCGACACATCCTATATCCAATCTCTTAAATTGGATTGGAAATTACAACTCATTCCAAAAATAAATTTTTTTCCTTTAGTTGGTTGTTAGAGATGCGTTTTCTACTTGTGATTTTCTCTTTGCTAGAAGGATATAAATTCCCAATAAATTTCATATGTGCGGTCAAAATATTGAAAATATCTATCATATTTGTAAGAACTGTCCGTTTATTCCAAGTATTTAGGATCATATTAAATATAATTGTCTCACACTTCACTTTTATGAGGGTGATTTCCTTTCTTGGTTAGGAATAATTTATAAAAATTATAAAACTAATTGCAAATTGTTCGATCATCAAATGGAAAAGATTGACATAATCATGTGGAATGTTTTGACGCATAAAAATCAAGTTGTTTTCAAGAACGTTCATCCAAACCCCTTTTAGTAATAGAGAAGAAAGTCCTCAATATTTTAAAATCTTTAAGAGTATTTGTTTGATTAACACATCTTGAGCGAAGGCGTAATGTCGCCCCACAGTGTTTGAAAAATGAATTTGTTAAATTTCCCTTACAAATGGCGGGTTCAAATTTAATTTTTCATGGTTGTGTAGAGCTTTAGAATTAGTCATTAGAATTTTAATGACACTATAAAGATAATTTCTTGGTAGACAATCTTGGCCTTTCCAGTATTGTGTAGAATGTATAACACTTAGAGATGATATTTTAATTGCCAAAAACAATGATTTTTTAAGACTAGAAATTGAAGATGATTAAAAATAGTAATAGAATATTTGAATAAGAGGATTAGTGTCAATTAGGGTATTAATGGAGGATATTTGGAAGTTATATGAGGATCTCATATATATTGATAAGAGAAACAAATCAAATTGCGAATTGTTTAGTCAAGAAATGTATTGGTATTTTAGATTCAAGGATTTTGTGGTGGCTATAAAAATGTTATATATTATGTTGTAGTACTTTATTCTCAAGTAACCTAGTTTTTAAGTAAAAAAAAAATGTATAAAAAGATATAACTTCAAACAATAATACCCCTAAAAATATAGTTATAATATCAGGAATTAGACAAAATAACAATTGGATTTAATTATTATATGAAGGATTTATATTTATACTCTTATGGGCATTTTATTTGAAATTGTGACATTTTTATGTTAGTTTTGGAATTAACTTTTGGATTTCTCATTTTTAAACCAATTTCTTCGAAATAAATAATAAAATTATTTTAACTATTTTATAAAAATGAATAATATGTTAAGAAATATGAAGAAAGAAAATAAAACGCCATTAAAATTTCAATTAATGATTAAATAAATTATCTAGTCGTTGTTGTTACGACGGAATGTGTCGTCGACGTTAACTTCTTTGTTGGTTTTTTTGTTGTCAGTTAAGATGATAAAGTTCTATCTGAAAGAATTATTAGATAAATTTGTCAATATGCTACGCATATGTATCTGATCTTGAAATTTTTAATTTAGTAGGTAGAAAATTTTATGTTTTTACTACATTATTTTTTAAACGAGGCGTTTTTGTTACGAGAATAAGGCAACAATTTTGAAAACGAAAATGAATTATTTATTTTAAGCGTTTTATATATAAATCGAGGCTAGCTTTTATCTTTGTTTCGCTTGTTTTTAATTAAAATTGAAAACAAGGGTTTTATTTAACATTTTATAGCTTACGTTTTTCGAAAATGGTTTAAGCAGTTTTAACGTGCTTTGTTTTGTCAATTAGTCTGAAGCGTGTTTTACGAAAATGGCCCAAGATTAAAATCGTTGAAATTTTAAATGATACGGATTTTGAATAGAGTTGAAGATTTTTCGTGAATGCCAGTAGGGTATTTGAGAATTTTTGAATTATGAATATGTAACCGCCCAAAGTAATACTTAGAGTATTAGCGTTTTTAAATTATCAAGAATATGTAACACATAATCTTGGTATTTAGGTAATTTTGAATTATTATAAATGTAACCCTTCAATAGATCATTTTGCTATTAACATGATACCGCGTCATCCTCTAATTTTTTTTTTAATATTTTTAATTCTGTGTCTATAAATTTATTTATTTAAAAAATAAATTATTTAATATTTTAGGGATAATATATCGAAAAATTCCTTCACGAACATAGAAACTTGAGGAGATCCAGGCGCTTACAATTAGGGCTGTTGAACTCTGCTCTCCGACCCTCGTTGTGGCCTCTTCCTACACATCGTCGACAGCAACTGATAAGGTCAATCACATAACATTGCTTTTTTTAGGGTTTACGACTTGGAATCTATGATTGAGAGGGTTAGGTTAGGATTTATAGTTTTGATGTATCGAAATCCCAGTGAGGCTTATGCCCATGATGGGAAGTGCCGTGTGACCTCCCGACACCAGTGGCGTCGCCGGCAGTAAATCTTCCCATCCTGATGCATCCTCAGACTATGTGGCTGAGGAGCTCGTTCATTGGTCGGGATAACGCGGTTATGGTGCGCCGTTGTGTGTGTGATTTGAAACGGGACTCTGAGGGTTTTGTTTTGTTTTGTTTTTCTATTGAATGGATTTCTGGATGCCTTTTCCGATCTTCTTTTTCTTTTTCTTCTGTGAAAAGTTGTTGGGAGGTCCGATGCCACGTCGCCGGTAGCCATTGGCGTTGACCGGCGATGCTATGATTGGACCGAGATCGATCTATGTTTCGCTTACTGATAGGAACCTGTGGATCTGGTTTATGCCGGTGATCTACGGAGCCGATTTTCTGCGATTACATTTTTCTCACTCTAGGTACTTTCTTTAGCTCATTTTATTTTTTATTTATTTTTAGCTTCTGGGGAAGCCAATGATGATTTTGTATAATCTGGAATTACCGGCTGAATTTTGCTTTGATGTCAAATTTTACTGGCTTTCTGAGGCTTCAAATCTGTGATAAACAACTTGTTTCTGATTTAGGTAGCAAGCATTAAGACCTCTGACCTTCAAATAATTAAATTAACAAATATTTCTTTTGATCCATATGCAATACAATTAATTGGTTCTTATTTTACATATTTACTTCATGGAAGGAAGCTCTCCCTACAGGGCACATGGATTAGTTCCCTTTTTGTCTGTTTTGAAAATAAGAACAAAGAAAGGGATAAGATCTATTTTCAAAGAACAGGAAGGAACCTAATAGAGTTTAAAGTAAAAATAATTAATTTAAAAAAAAAAATCAGATTTTTGTTTTTTATAACAGTATTTATCAAAAGGCGATTTTGAAAATTAATCTTAAAATCATTTTCAATCAGTTTTAGTGTAAATTTAGAACTGTATTTACTAATTAAGGTTTTTAAGTTAATTTTCAGAATTGTGGTTTGTAAATATGGTTTGGAAGTTAATTTTTAAAATAATTGGTGAATATTGGTTTAAAAAGTAAAAGACTAGTTTTTTAAATATTTAAAATAAAAATCTGTTACTTTAATATGAAACTCAATAAAATAGGCCTTCATTTCTTTTCACATTCATTTTCAATGTTTAGAATACTAAAGAAATCATAAAAAGGCATTAAGAGTGTTTCAAACCGCATATAAGTAATATTTCAATGTGAACGTACAAATTATTTGTGAAAGTAATGTTTAAAAATTTAAAAATAAATTGTTTTAAACTAAGATTAACTTTAATATAAACTCATATTTTTTTATAAATATTACAAAAATAGTGATACGGAATGTGTTATTGATATGCTTCTTTAAAATAAATAATAATAATTCAAAAATAAATGTTGTGAAAGTAATGAAAAGATAAAATAGTTTAGATAAGAAATTATTGTCTTTTATTTATATTTTCAAAGGGTTTAAGTTCTTTATTTTATAGGCTCATAATTTATGAAGAGACAAAAGGGTATAGGAAGATAAATCTTAATGGTAAGAGCATTTTTCTGTGGAGTTAGTAGAAAGATCGTTTAAAGCTAGATTTAGGCTTAAAAATTTAAGAGTGTGCGTTTAAAGCTTTATTGTTTTAAATCTCACATTACAATTTTATCGTTTAACTAAGCTAATAATTATGTCGTATGCTTTTAGATTCAAATACATGTAGATTTACAATATCTTATCAAATTTTAATTTAAAAATATAAATATAAATAAGTATTTAATTAAAATTTAAAATAAAAATATAATTAAAAATAAAACTAAATAAAAATATTTAATTAAAATAAAAATAAAAATAAATAATTTTTGGTAAATTTTTTTATTAATAAAATGTTGTAGATAAAATTTTGAATATTCGTTTTAGTTAAGTAGACAAGAATTGAAATTCGTTGAAAATAAATAGGTAGTAGTGCGGAAGATGCGTTAAAGTTGGGCTATTTGCGTTTTTGCATTGTTTTCTTATGTCGCATCTTCGTAGTTGATAATAGTGTTCTTTGTTCGGTGGAGCGTATGCTGAGATATCTTGACATAGATGCATCATCGTCCCGTCGTGCGTTTTATCTTTACTCTTTCTGCATCTATCTTGGCCACGTTTTGCAATTTCAAGTTGCACATCCTCCCTCTGTGCTTGCTCCTTCAGTAATTGAAGTTTTCTTCGTCATCTGGAAATTCTTCATGCACACATTCACTTTGCCCCGGATAATTCACAGTTATGTTGAAATAGAAATTCTTCATTATCTGTTGGACTGCGCACAACTTACATTTTGCTATCTTTAGATGCTTTACGTTTCTTTATCTTTTAGATCTTTCTTCTGGAAGTCTTACTTGGAGAAATTGCTTGATTGCGTGTATATAGATCTTGATCGAGTCGAGATCACAGTGTATCCACGGATTCCTCATAAACAGGGGAGGGGGGCCTAGGGTTGTTTTGCGGTATAATCATCCACTTATCACAGTATTTAAGCACCTCCTAACAATAAAGCGTAAATCCATGGACTCCTAACATCTGCTTGAAACATATTCATAGCTTGCACACGTTGTAGAAAAATAAAATTAGAAATAAATAAAATTTCTAGTATATTTGTTGTAGAAAATTATATGATAGATAGCGCGCAAGTCGGTGATGTTAGCTCCACTGCGGCCTATTTGAGATTTAAATATGAGTATCCCACGCCATTTTGTACAATAATGTCGAGATTCTATCCCATCGATTTTGGGTGAACATAAAAGTCGTGGTGGAGTCAACTCCGGCATTAGTCTCGAAAAAAGCTGTTTCATCATGATCCCAAAACTTTGACGTGGTTCGTCCACAGATCACGGATCTTTGGGTTATGAAGTGGATTCAAATATCTTTATGGTCAATCGCGTTTTCGCCGTTTAGAAAAGCTTTCGCCTCTGCTAACTGGAAGATATGTCGTTTAAATTCTGAAAATCGACTTAAATTAAGTAAGATTTAAAAAATTACATTAGTTAAAAACTTAACATAAAGCGAAAATAATTAATGGAGTGATGGCTAAATTTCATGTTGACAAAAAACGATTGCGTATAGGTCGATACGCAAAATAAGATGATTAAAATATTTAAAAATTATTAACATATTATATAAATGATTAGAAAATAGATATAATTAAATAAACTAAAATTTAATAAAACAACTTTTTTAATATTTAACATTATTTAAATAGTTAATAAAGTATTCAGTGAAGAAAATCAATATGCTAATGCTAACGAAGAAATTATTTTATATCCAAGTATAACATATTTTTATGAAAATAAGTAATCATCGATCAATACCATGTTGAATGATGAAGGGGCTGAAATGTCATCATCATAAATCGTAGATAAATCCAAGTATAACATATTTGTATTGTATGTGCTAGTCAGAAGCAGTTCTCAAAAAAAACTACATCACACTCACACACTAGTGACTTTCGAGGTAATATAAGTCTAGACCAACTACTAAAGTTCGATCAACCTAGGGAGGTGGAACCTATTTGAGTGATGGGGCGCTGTCGAGGATTATGGTGGCTGACCAAAGAGAAAATACAAAAACAATAGAAAAGAGAAAAGAAAAGAAATATGACAAAAATAGGTATATGCGTGAATAAAGCGAGATCATCATCGGAATCAGGGCACGGTCGAGGGGCTTTATCAAAGCCTAATGCCACTGAGCCGTGTAGGGAGTCATTGAAGCTTCCTTTGCCCGCTACATGGGGCGAGAAGATGGATCATTCGCAACCTAGGGCATTGAGTTTGGTTAGTGTTAGGAATTGAGTTTGAAGAATTGAATGCTGGTGCCCTTAACCAGGCGGTGGGAGTCGCAATGGATCCTGCTACAGGAACACTCGGCTAAAACTTCTTGGCACTAGGTCTTCTTCCATTGTGTTTTAGGTACGTAGGAAATTTCTACAAGTATGAGGACATAAATAAATGGGTGCGTTTATCGTATGCAGTTAAACCTTGGCACCATCAGATGAGTTGAGCTTAAGTTTGGGGTATGGGAACCTAGGCATATCTTGATCACTCATTGCGCACATAGGGATTTTTGGGAAAGGCTATTGAACACCATGGGATTTGATGCACTAGTCAGATTCACCTATCTCAATCGAATTTACCGAAGTTAAATATGCATGCCTTTGCGAACATTGGGAAAACGGTGGGTATGTGGTCGGAGTCCAAATTGATCCCCCATTTATCGGCATGGCGTCCATCCTTTGTATTAGTGTGAGTTACATTATGTTGGGTGATGTGTCACATGCAGAAGTAGGTTCTTGCTTGAATGACGAAACTAGGATTTGGGGAGTGTGATGAGTGCCTAAAACACTCATATTATGCTCATTACGTCAGTCTACATTTTTTCTTGTTTATTTTAGAGTAATTTTATAGTTTTGCGACTAGAATCTTTGAATTGATGTGTCTTTTTGTGAATCTGCAGGGAGCATTGGGGTGAAAGAGCGACAACGAGCGGTCTTGGAGCAAATGGAATAAGCGATGAAGTGCACGTCGCGTCGCGATGTCGCCGCGTCGCTGACGTCAGCGTCGTGACATGTGGCGTCGCTGACGTCGTAAGTGTGACGTCACCGCAGCTCATGACGTCACACCCGCGTCGCTGACGTCGGCCAATCGCTCTCATCATTAAAAGCACATTAGGGTTCAGAAATCGGAGGAGATCGGGAGGCGTACGGACGGAGGCACAGATTTCGAGGCGAGTGACTCAGAGCTGGGGTGTGAGATTGTGCGATTTTCATTTTTCGTATATTTTCGGATCTAGAACAATGTTTTCCTTAATGCAGCTTACTTTTATATTTTCTTCCATTATGTTCTAGATCTCTTTCTAGGGTTACATCAAACCCTGTCATACGATATGGATTAAGGATTGATCTTTTATGTTATTCAATTGTTTATAAATTGTCGAATCTACTCTATACCTGTATTTAAATTATATGATAATGTTTGGCCGGCGTGCATAAAGCGCCAGCTGGAGATCGAGATTCGAGAGATGAGGGTATTCGGGGATGCGGGTAGAGTAGCCTTGGTGGTCGGTCGATAGAGATATTCCCGGGACTGAAGGTGGTATCTAGGGTAGAACATTTAAGCATTTCGGAATGCAGTCGAGATAGAGATATGCTCGATTCTATTTGCGAGATAGGCGGATATACCTCGAGAGAGGGATATCCGTGAAGCAAGATCACCTCGCGTAGGATTATAAATGTATTGAATAACAATCTCTTTAGAAAAACAATCCATTGAGCGTGACGAGGGAGATATAACCTAGGCTTTAAAAACACTTTAATTAAATCAACGATTCGATTAGTTTTTATAATTGAATTCCCTCTTAAAGTCATTCTTCGAGATGTTATGCGAAGCGAGAACCTACGTAGTCGATTGACCTTTCCACTGTGGATCGATATCCGTACGTTAAGTACACTATATTACTTGGGGCTACGTTAAGTACGTTAACAAAAATATGATATATGGTTTTGTTAATTTATTATTCTAATTTTATTTGTAATATATTACCATATTAATTTAATATTAATACAATTAGTTAATTAATCAATCAATAATAATATAACTTACCATATTAATTTTTCTATTATTCTTATTTATATATTTTTTCATAAATTATTTATTTGGAATTAATTTTATTTATATTTGATAAAATAATTTTATATTTGTACTATACTGTTCACAAAAATATGATTTATAGCTTTTAATTTATTATATTATTTTATTTGTTTTAGCCATAATTTTACTTTTTAAGTGCACGAATATCAGAACGACGTCGTTTTCATTATCATAATTTATTTTTAAATTTGCATATGTCAAAAGCAGTCGTTTTAATTTGTGAGGGTCAGCCGGCGTCGTTTGTTTATAATAAAAAAATTAAGCGAAGCTTGACGCGTTTTTGTCCCTATAGAGAGCCAGGCTGCGTTGTTTTTCTTTGTAGAAGCCATATAAATGGCTGATATTTCTTTTCGGCCAGATTTAGAAAATGAAGAAGGAGGAAGAAGAAGGAGGGAGAAGAAGAAGAGCAAACCTACGGCGTTTAGAGATCTACGTCTTCGGCTGACGGATTACGAAGTCGGGCGACGACGAGTCGGCGACCGTAATATGGCGGCTACGATTGACGGCGAGCGGCGACGACGAGCCAACAACCCGGCCGAGGTAAATTAGGTTTTTGCTTTTTGAATTTTGGTGGGTATGTTGCATTTATTCTTGAGATTTCGATTTGAAATCCTTAGATCTAAGTGGGGTTTTTTCGCGAGTTTGGTTTGCGAGGGGTTCAAAAAGAATCAAATTGATTACTGATAGCCATTTGTTTTTTGTTTTTTTATTTTATGGTTCTGATTTCAAATCACAATCCGGGTCTTTTGGCTTTTCAGAGGAATCTCTAAAAAAGAAAATGTTTTGGTCTTTGGTCTGGTGTATATATATTGTTATTTGTGATTTGAATCTCAAAATCACGGCCATTGCACTGTTTGGTTGTTCTTTGATTTTTCAGATTTTTTTTTGTTATTCGTACTGAAGATTCTATTCTCTTGAATTTGAACCCCAACGGTCATATTGTTGAGGCCAAAATGGAAATTTCCATTATTCAATCCAATATTGTTGATGAACAGTTGACATCAATATTTGCCCAATATTCTTGTCAGCTACATTCCTGATATGACATGATTCAGGGTCGGGTGTTGACTACGTCAACGCGAAACACTCATGAATGTCGGGTGACGCGGGCATCTCTCACGAATCGGGTGGGTCTCGCTGTACGGGAGCTCTACCCTTAGTACATAACTGTCTAACATCCAACGACCACATGGGTCGAATGAGAGTAAATAATAATGGTCACTTGGGCCCTGCAAATAAATCACTCAACCAATATATCCCAACCCCTAATACATATCTCATGGTTCGAGAGTTGATAATTCACTCTTATACAAACATATATCAAAATTCTAGAATTCTAATACATGTATACATAATAAAACCAAAGCCACAACCCGGCTTTCTTCTAAAGCGGCCTCTATGATGAGCCGTCTCCTTGTGCGCTCCCTGTACCTGAAAAATGATATCCCTCGATAGGGTGAGCTATCGCTCAGTAGTGGAATCACCCTAAATGGGCTACTCTCCACCTAAGTGCATATGCAATGCTCTAAAATAAACACACATTCAAGCAAATACATGATCCTACTTGAATGTCTACATGATCATCTCTCATCTGCAGAGTCCTCAGAGCTCCCTCACACACCTAAGCCATGTATGAAAACTAATTTCAAACAAAGTTATTTGTTTTATTTATGGACAACCCTCGATATAGTAGTGGACCCGACTTCAGATGTTATATTTAGTGGACTACCCTCCGATGTATATCAATTGGGCGACCCGGCGATTGATATTTTATATATGGACTACCCGCAGATAATTTTTATTTAGTTAACCCTTGAAACCATTCTCTCAGAATCACCTCATGCTCACTCCCTCTTTGTTCTAGGGTGCCCGGTGCATATGGAAGTACATGATGCCAATTCCATAAATTTTATAAAACATGCAAATATATAATCGCATATATTCACATAATTTAAATCACCTGAAGCATGTCATGTAATTTCACCATCAATTACATCAAAATTAGCTCACGTGGGCTAATAATCAAACACGAGCAACTCGATTTGAATTACTCAACCAAACACATTACTTCACAAAAATTATTTTGTGAACTCTATTATCGGGAATAGTGTAACCCTCGGTTACTATTCACAGCGTGATCACCAATCATCGGTTCACTTAGTGAACAATTTAACCATTTAAAATTTTTATGCATATCACAATACAATTTGTTACACATATTTCACCATAAATAACCCAAGAAAATGGGTGGGCCGGTCATGGGTCATGAACTAAATTAATTTACAATAATTAGGTCCCGAGTTTGGGACCGATCAAAGCAGCCCCTCACGGCCTCAATCCCAGCTCAGGCTTATCATAAATCACACTTAAACAAAGTGGCAAACTCAAGTAGGAAGAAAGCATATCGTAAAATTTGTCGAAACTCACTTAGCTTAGGGTCTACGCGTTGCTCTTTTCGCGTAGAACAATCTTCCTTCTTGCCCCGAAGAATTCTGACGGTCGGATTTGCCGAAAAACTAGAGAGAAGTGGCTCTCTCTCTAAAAATAAAATAAAATCTGCTCCTCTGTCCAGCCCTCCCTCTACTGCCCGTTTTTTGGTCACTTTTAATTTGGGGAAGACAACACTATTCCCTATTTTGTCTTTTAACCCAAAGCAGATATTAATACCAATTATGTCATTCTTTTCCCAGTTTTGACATTCGACACTATCTCGGCCGTCCATTTTCATCATTTCTCTACTCATGCCACTTATGACACCTAAGTATGTGTTATATGTGACTTTCGTCGCATCGAAAATCGTTTCTGACTTTTGAGCAGCGTCTTATCGAAGCGTATAAATTATTGTCTCGGAATTTGACGAAATTTGATGTGGTAGCTAGATTTCGCGGAGACTGATTCAGCCCGATGCAATCCGTTTAAATCGCCAGAGATCTAGAGAATAAATTTCAAATTTTAACCAAAATTACAATTTAGTGCCATTACGATTTTACCCTTTTTCCGAGAAGTGGAATTTCTCGGGTCTCCACCGTTCTCCCCTCCTTAAAAGGAATTTCGTCCGGAAATTCTGGACAATCATAATCACTCACGTATATGCAGCCTTTGCACTCTACCATGCATGTAAACTAGTCATTTAAATGCTAAAAATTGACTAAACCACGTACCTTCATCCTAACAAAAAAGAGGATAGGTGGCCGCATCGTGTCCGCCCGCGTTCCCATTAACTCCTCACTCCATAGTGCCGCCTAGCACCCTCACTAGCCTCATGGTCTTGTCACAAAACTTGATCCACTTGGTATCCAAATACTATCTTTGGTCCTCCTCGAAGGTCCCGTCGGTGTCAACCTTAATCATCCCCAATCCACCACATGTTTGGATCGGGATATATGGGAGCATGGAGAAGTGAAATACCTCGTGGACACCTGACATGCTGGGCGGTAACACCAACCGGCACGCAATAGTGCCTATCCTCTCGAGTATCTCGAAAGACCTAATAAATCTCGGCGATAGCTTGCCGCGCTTGCCGAATCCGACCACTCCTTTCTTAGGCATCACCTTCAAGAAAACGTGATCACCAACCTCGAACTCTAAAGGTCGGCGTCGCTCTGACATGGCTCTTACGCGGCTCGGCGGAGTGAGAAGGCGTTAATGTCGTATCAAGCTCACCTTCTTGGAGGTGTCTCTAATCAGATCAGGATCAGTGATGGAGCTCTCTCCCACCTCGGTCCACATAACGGTGATCTACATGGCCTCTCATACAATGCCTCATATGGTGCCATCTGTATGCTCTTTGATAGCGTTGTTGTGGCGAATTCTACTAAGGAGTAAAGTGCTTTCTTCCCGGTACCCACATGATCGGGACACATGCTTTCGTAGCATGTCCTCTAAACCTATTATAGTCCTCAAGCGGCATGCACGTACGAGGGTGGAAAATTTGTACTCATAGTTGGCGGAGTATTGCCCGTAGCCTTTTTGGAAACTCTTCTAAAAGTGTGCGTGAAGCCTGGATTGCTCTATCAGACACTATGAATCACGGTACTCCATGTGGCCGGGACTATCTCTCGAATGTCTGGCCGGCGGAGATCTCTCTCGATGTGAAGGTCATCCCGCACGGTTAGAAAATGTGCAGACCGTGGTCGGTCCTTTCTCGCCCATATCGCATCATGTCTACGTGGTGTCCGTGGCAAGTGATCCCCTAAATCCATCATGACATGCTCCACTTCGACCACCTCCGGCCCTGGTGGCGTAGCCTTCTGGCGGCTTCTAGTGTTCAGCCTTAACGCAACGACCGTGAGACATCATCGCACAAAGTCCTAATTGTCTTCATCCCTCCCGGTAGCGCGGCGGCGAAGATCTGGTACATCTTAGGTGCCACGGAATACGCGGCAAATGTCGAGAGCAAGAAACTCCTTGAGAATCTTCTCTGAATCGGTCGAATGGGAACCCTTTGCGAGTCCCCTATACCGAAGATTACCATATGTGTGGATGGTCAGCCACCGTCACCGTGCACACTTTTTTACATGCTCGGTCCACGATGGACACTATCTCTGCGTCACGTCGGGACTCAATCACTGCCTTTCGGTAGAGGCGGTGTAGCCGCTAACTCTCGATGTACCACAGTGCACGCTCTACCATTTGTCTCTTTGTATGGCGTTACCGATCTCGAGCATCTGCCACTCGTATACTGTAGCGCTCCTGGTGACTTCCGTGAGTGCATCGGCCACCACATTTGCCCGCGCAGGGATGAGAGTAATGCAAGTGATCATAATCCTCTAGAATTCCCATCCATGCAACGTTGCCTCATATTGAGGAATCTGCTGGCATTAATATACTTAGACTTTATAGTGCAAAGTGCACCTCGGCTCCTCGCTAGTATTGTAAGTGATGGCGCCCAGGTACCCAGGCGAAGACTACGGCGAAAACTCCGTATGCGTGTGAGGTAGTGCGCTCATGATTCTTCAGGCGACGAACCATAAGCTACCCTTCAGCGCATCAAAACACATCCCAATCCGGCCCTCGAGGCATCACAATACCTTTTGTGTACCCACAGCCTATCAGGGACTATTCGAGATGGGAGGTAGTAAGTCTCCTCTTGACCTCTGGAATGCCTCCTCGCATCGGTCATCCCACTCAAACTTGACCTCCTTACGGGTCAACCTAGTCATAAGTCTTTCACTATCTTGGAAATCCTCAATAGAATCTCCTGCAATACCCGACCCGATCCCGAAACTACGTATCTCGGCGGCTTGGCCTCTCTTAACTCATCAACGCGCCATTCTCTGGGTCGCGGCGCTCACGTCATGACACCGTGTAATCATGCTCGATGGCGAACTCGCGCATTGAACTTGGCATACAGCTGATGGTCTCTCGATAACTATAACACGATCCTCAAGTGATACTCATGCTTCCACTTTGGCCCGGGAGTAGTCGAATGTCATCCCGCGAAGACCACGACAGGGCCGATCTGAATAGGGTTGGAATACTACAATGCATAAGATCCATGAATCTTCTTTGGCGCCTTTGTCAATCAAAGGGCATCACCGTAAACTCAAAGTGCCATACTTGGCGTCCTAACACGCCGTCTTAGGGATATCTATCTCCACAACCGGTACGATGGTAACTAGTCGCGAAGGTCTATCTTCGGTAGACTCGCTCCTCTCAGCCCGATCGAACAAATCGTCGATCCTCGTGATGGTACGATTCTTGATCGTAACCTACCAGTATGCGTAGTCAATGCACGGTCGAAGGGTCTTCTCCTTCTTCTTAACAAGCGGAGTGGAGCGCCCGTAGTGAAGTGCCGGTCTAATGAACTCCCTTGTCCGTGGCTCATGTAGTGCGGTATGAGTTCTGTAACTCGATTGGTGCCAGCCTGTAGATGTGAAATGGGCGATGCCGGTGTAACTTCGATGCGTCATCCTGTGCGGAGGCAATCCGGTAACTCATCCGGAACGATCCTCATACTACTTAAACTACAAAGAGTAAGATCTAAGTCACGGTCTCACCTCGTCCTCGAGTGTGGGCTTGCTAAGCGACGCCAGTATCCTGACACACCGGACATATGCATGCGGGGTAACACATCATGCTTGTCCCCACGAAGTACACAGTACCATCCTGCGTGTAGGCGCATTACAGCCCTCCCTGCGCTCTGTCGATATGACGCATGGCATTGCCAATCCATCTGGATGACATCGAGACTACGACATGTCAGCAATCTCCAGTCCGTTGTGGTAGAGTCACGAGATCTCGACTATGACCCGCACGACATATCATCCCTATTCTCGCCTAATCCTAGGGAAGACTCACATCTGAGGCTCCTCCTAAGGTCCCAACCTCCAAGCCCGACTCTCTCATAGTGTTTGTCGACCTGAGTCCATATCCTGGCCAATCCTCTGATCACATCTCCAGATGGACAACTTCAGCCATTCTCGAATCTCACAACATGGCCAAGTCTGGCCGTAATCATCAACAAATCGGGCTAGCTCTGTGAACCTAGTCACATAATCCATCACAGTCTTCGCCCCCTGCTTCAGCTCTAGGAACTCTTGAGCCTTCGCAATCTCTGGAAAGTACTTACCACGTGAAACGACTCTTGAAATTCGACCATGTCATAGCCTTTGCCGAGTCCTGCAGAAGGTCTTGCCCTTCCACGAATGCCAGGCCTCACCCTCTGTTTGACATGACTAATCTAATCCGGGTCGCGTCAGAGGTAATCTCCCTAGCCTCTAACACCTTCTCTATCTGCGTAAACCAATGGTCTGCCACCATCGGATCTCCTCCCCCTGTGAATGTCGGAGGATGATACGCTCTGCACCTCTAGAGGTTACTAGGACTACCTTTACTAGCTTGCTCTTGATATTAGTCCATTTTACGCAATACCTGACCTTAGTAAGCTTGCTAATCAGACAGGTGGTGTCGGCCAGAGTACATCTTGGACGCCCTCTACGTCCTCGTCCTCGACTAGCCATCTACATAGTTCAAATGGCATGTCAAATACAGTTCAGTATCTCTAAGGCATAAACACCGCCTCGAGACACTATTCATACAAATAAATTAGTGTATACACATTGTCCTTGCATTTACAGGTCATGCAAGGCAATCAATTCCACATTTAAAGCATTTTTATCAATAAAAATTTCATTTTTGAAAATTTTATTTTTCGAAAATTTTGTATCCTTTTATTTGTTTTTATTTGATTTAAAAAAAAATTTATTATTATTATTATTTTTTTCGAATTTTTTTCTCTTCAACGAACCAACGCTTCCATCCTTTGTGTGTCACGATACAATGGATGTATTGTGACACGACTCCTATATCAAAGGGGCGTGTAGCCATTCAGTTGCACCAAAATTTTATTTTTTTCGTTTTTCATTTCTTCTAGTCACTGGAAAATACAAAAAAAAAATACATTTTTTTTCCAGAATACTCAAATAAATTTATAAAAATTTATGTTATTCAATTTTCTTCAATTTTTCAACTTGTAAAACCTTAGAAAACTATTTTCTTCACCTTGAAACCAACAAAATTTATAAAATTTCTTTTATTTATTTGTCTTCACATTTTTTTTTCTTTTAATTCTGGACCATGTTGTCCAAAATTTATCAAAACATCTTGATCTAACACCCGACGAATAAAATATATTAAAATTTTATTTCATTTTTTATTCATTTTTTTTTTTCACTTTTGTTCGAGTTCACACCTTTGTGAACTAAAGTATTACTTGCACCTATGTCTTGAGTACTAAACGCCTGAAGCGTTTCACAACACATAACATATCACGACCATGTCATAAACATCATTAACATAACATAAACTCATATTTATACCGCCTTGATCATCAAACACCGTGCATGCAGTGTTCTATTCCCGTGTTTCCTAGGTAATCTCATACCTAAAAGCGAACGCATCAAACCACCCAAGTGATGATGGCTGCAAACCCGAGCTCCTAGGTATTCGTATACCTAAGCTCCGATACCAAATTTGTGACCTTGTTCAGGGGTCGGGTTGACTACCGTCGACTCGGCGGAAACACTGCGTGAATGTCGGGTGACGCAGGCATCTCTCGCGTCCCGGGTGGAAATCTCGCTTTTATGCGGGGAGGCTCTGCGTAGTACATAACTGTCCTGACTATCCGCGCAGGGTCCAAATGAGAGTAAATAATGGCCGCGGGCCTGCATCATCACTCGACCAATATGTCAACCAAATACATATCGTAAGTTTGAGTTGATAATTCACTCTTATACAAACATATATCAAAATTCTAGAATTCTAATACATGTATACATAATAAAATTCTAATACATGTATACATGTATACATAATAAAATAAAAGCCACAACCCGGCTTTCTTCTAAAGCAGCCTCACATGATGGCTAGTCTCCTGTGCGTTCCATGTGCAAGCGTATCCCTCGTGGGATGAGCTGTCATTTCTCGGTAGTGGAATCACCTAAATGGGCTGCTCTCCACCTAAGTGCATATACAATGCTCAGAAATAAACACACATTCAACCAAATGATCCTGCTTGAATTTCTACATGATGATCATCTCATACCCTCCTCAAATCTCTTTGCCTAGCCATGTATGAAAACTAATTTCAAACAAAGTTGTTTGTTTTTTTATGGACAACCCTCCGATATAAGTAGTGGACCGACTCGATGTTATATTTAGTGGACTACCCTCGGAAGTATATATCAGTGGGCGACTTGATTGATAATATATGGACTACCCTCAGATGTTTATCAATTGGGCGGCTCAGACCGATTGATATTTTTATATGGACACCACCCTCCCGGGTGTTTATCAATTGTTGAGCTCGACGATTGATGTTACATATATGGACTACCCTCAAGATAATTTTTTATTATTTAGTCCAACCCTCTAGAGCATTCTCTCAGGAAATCACCTCATGCTCCTCCTAACATTCTAGGGTGGTGCATATGGAAATGAATGATGCCAATTCCATAAAATTTTATAAAAGCATTACAAATATATAATCATGCATATATTCACATAATTTAAATCACACAAACATGTCATCATAATTTCACCATCAATTACATCAAAAGTGGCTCCACGTGGGCTAATGTCAAACACTGGCTTGACTCGATTTGAATTTCAGCCAAAAATGGCATTCTTCTTGAAAATTGTGCGAGGCTGTTATCAGAATAGTGTAACCCTCGGTTACTATTCCCAGCAAATCACCAATCATCGGTTCACTTAGTGAACCCGAATTTCACGGCCATTTCATAAATAACACAAGAAAATCAGTGGACAGTCACGGACTGTCCACTTGAACTAAATTAATTTCCAATAATTCGGTCCGAGTTTTGGGGGTGGAGTCAAGCAACCCCTCACGGCCTCAATCCAGCTCAAAGCATCATAAATACACTTAAACAAAGTGTAAAACTCAAGTAGGAAAAAGGAAACCCCTACCTCACCGGGTTTGTCGGGGAAACTCCTGTGGAGATTTTAGATTTGCTCTCTCCCGCGTAGAACAACCTTCCTTCTTGCCAGAAAAATTCACGGTCGATTTCTTAGAAAAACTAGAAGTGGCTCTCTTTAAAAATAAAATATAAAATCTGCTCTCTCAGCCCTCCCTCTCTTGTGCCGTTTTTTGGTCACTTTTAATTTGGGAGAACCTTACTCACTATTTTGTCTTTTTTAGCTTAAAAAGCAATTGAATTATCACGATTATATCCTTGCTTTTCAGGTTTTGACATTCGGCACTATCTCGACCTTCTATTTTCATCATTTCTCTACTCATGCCACTTATGACACCTAAGTACGTGTTATATGTGACTTTCGTCGCATCGAAAATCGTTTTACGGCACGGCATGATACCTCGAAAAACATGTAAATACATGCATGCCGGAATTTGACAAGTCGACGTCTTAGCTAGAATTTGCGAGATGATTTCAGCGGTGCAATCCATTTCATCATCGAGGATCTAGAGAATAGAATTTTGGATTTTGCGAAATTACAATTTAAATGTAGAAATTACGATTTTGCCTAGAAATTGGAATTTCTCGGGTCTCATACACAAGCAATCTTTTTGCTTGAAGGATTGCTTCACTGTTCGAGATGAGTTTTTTTGTTTGAGCATCTATTTTTTTGCTTTTGCTCAATTGTTGGAGATCTTTACAGGAGGGTTATATTTGAGCGGGGAATATGAGTGGTGAAATCGTCATAATGAAGAATATGAGTGGTTATCCACCATTATTACAATACTACCCCTTCTTGGATGCCCATCATATTAAGATAATGTGACTCATTTAAACCTTGCTAAAAAGAACCCTGAGGGAAAAAATGTAGCAAAAGAAAATAAGTACAATATTTTGCAAATCTTAGAGTGATGTTGGACTATCTAAAGAAACTACCTTGTTAAAACCTTGCCAGTAAAACCCAGTGGAAAAAACCTGAACGAAAGAAAAAGAGTACAACGTGCATATGTCCAGATAAGCAGTAGACTTGAAGATAATACTTCCCTTGATGAGTATAAACTTGATTAATCACAAACTCGACGCATCTCGATATCATTTGTTAATTTATTGAATGTTGATGATGACAAAGCTTTGATAAATAAATCTGCAACATTATCATTCGATCTTATTTGTTTCACTTCAATTTCATGACTCTTCTAGAGCTCGTGAGTGAAGAAAAACTTTGGTGAGATATGCTTGGTTATGTCACCTTTGATGTATCCTTCTTTGATTTGTTCAATACACGCATTATTGTCTTCATAAATTGTTGTTGGAATGCTTGTAATCAAAGGTAACCCACATGCATTCCGAATGTGATGTACCACTGATCTTAACCAAACGCGCTCCACGACTTCAGCGGCTGGTGCAATTATCTCGGAGGATTAAGAGAGTGGCGGTCAGTGCGCTTAGTTGATCGCAGTGCGTGTGCCACGTGTGAATACATGCCGCATTTGTGGCGAGACCTTGTGAGGATTAGAAGGTATCCGAGGAATGCGCATATCACTTTTAGGGGTTGATTCCTTTGAATAAAATAAACCCAAATCTGTAGTCCCGCGAAGGTAATGTAACACCATTCTAGAGTCTTCGAGTTGGTGCGGTGAATCTGCAACAAATTAGCTGAAATCTGATAAGCGTACGTGTGTAAAGTATAACAAAGCACAAATTGCACTAAGATATGGTACTTCAAGACCAAGTAGTGCTTCATTTTCTTCTTTGGGACGAAAATGATCTTTCTTAGCATTAAGGGATCTAATAATCATTAGAGAACTTAATAGATGTGCTTTGTCTATGTTAAATTGCTTCAATACCTTTTCGATATATGTTGACTGATGTATGAGAATTCCATTAGACTTATGCTCCATTTGCAGACCGAGACAAATCCTATACTGCAATTTATATCATCCACATATACTGCAAGGATAGCAAATCCTAATTCTGATTTCTTTATAAAAACACAAGGGCATATAGGATTGTTAATATACTCATCCTTGATCAAATACTTACTCGAGACGATTATGTACATTCTTCAGTTGTTTTAAGCCATATAATGATAAAATACCAGCTTAGTGAGTACACATATTTCGTGGTTGTGATGTGTTTGCCAAGAACCCAAGGCCCGGGAAATCCTTGAGGACTTTCATATAAATATCATTTTCTAACATACCATACAAATATGCAGTAATTACGGCCATGAGATGCATGTCTAGTCCTTTTGAGACCGATAGACTAATTAAATATCGGAACATAATAATATCCATCACAGGTGAATACGTTTCGTCATAATCAATCACAGGTCTTTGTGAAAAACCTTGTGCCATCAAGACGTCTTTATCATAATTTCATTTTATCCCATTATATTTCCTTACAAACACCCATTTGTAACCTACAGGTTTCGCATCATTGGGTGTTGGGAATACAGGCCCAAATACTTTGCGTTTTGCTAGAGAGTCCAATTCTACTTGGATTGCTTCTTTCCACTTTGACCAATCATGTTTATTGTGACATTCATCAACACTGCGTGTGTGAAATCCCAGAAAATCCATGATTTTGGATAAAGGGTAAAATAGTAATTACGGTTGAAAATCAAGATTTTTACGTCTTGAATAGTGAACGGACTTCTCCGTTGAAATGCGTCTCGTGAAATTTAGCTAACACGTGAATTTACGTTGGATTAGAGGTGGTTGGGATTTCCCACGTTTTCGGCGTGGGTGTCTAGTGACACATATGGCAGGTGGGGATGCCACATGGCACCATAAGAGTGACACTTGGCATTGAAAGAATGGCTCTAATTAGCCATGTGTGAAATGAATCCCATGGCTCACATTGGGCACCATGTAGTGATGATGTCATAAAGAGGATTTAGAAATTAGGAAGCAGGATGGAAAAGTGATGCTTGGCGCCTTTGGTTTGAGGAAATGGGGAGGAAATTCCTCCTTTTGGCCAAGATAGTGGTGCTTTAAAAAGGGAGAGAAAATGACCAAAGGAAAAGGGAAAGTGAGGAGAAAATGAGATGAGAAAGAGAAAAGAATAGAAAAGCAAAAGGAAAGAAAGGAGGAAAGGAAAGAGGAACAAAAGGAAGCCGGTTAAGTAGAGAGAAAAGGGAGGAAAGGAGAAAGAAGGAAAGGAAAAAAAGAAGGATTTTTCCGGCTTTCGGGCGGTCGTAGTTCGATAGTTCGAGGACTAAAGGATTGGTGCCGCCTTGATTAGGATCTACGTGTGGTTCTGCAAAAGTTGGAGTTTCGAGCAAACTCGAGAACAGGATATTTTCTACGGTTTATAACTAAAGGCTTTATAATGGTAGGGGTTGTATGGGAGTCATGTAAAATTGTAGTTCCAGAACTTTGGGATTAAGGGTATGGATTTCATAGTAGTTTCACCACCCAGTCACATTTGTCGGAGTTAGGGTTTAATTAGAGCGAAGGTTTCTAGATGTTGTAGTTTGTTGTTGTGGTAATAATAATGCTTGGAACCAAATAGGTTCATGTTTGTGAAGGGACGGTGAAGTGCCCTGTTGAATGGTCCAAATTTTGAGACCTAGGTATGTGTTATGGCTTGAGTGAATAACATGCAGTGTGTGGAAATGTGATATTGATGCATGCTATTTGATGTATTAACATGGTTTGCATGGAGGTAGATTATATGTAAAAATTATAATTGTCCATGGTGTGCAAATGTTTCATGTAGTGCTCATTCATGCATGTAACATGAGGAAAATGCATTGGCATCATGCATTACATATGCACGGTCACATCGCGTCAGGTCGGGTGTGGGTGCAGGGTAAGGTTTATTCACCGGCATTGGTGAATGGGTCGTGAACTCGGGGAAAAATGGGACAAAGTCGAGGTAGAGACCAGAGTGTGTAAATGATCAAAATGATAAGATGCATGTTTTGGGCGACGGGGGTAGATCCCCTAGGGTGAAAGTCTGAATGTTATTCGGTTAGACATGAATCGGCGATGTAAAGTTAGTGAAAATGTTGAAAGGCGTGCGGCGTCTGCGGTGTGGCAGGAAATCCGTGGCCCACAAAGAAAGGAAAAAGAATTTGATAAATAAGGTGGAGGTATCAATGGTTTTAGTCATGGTGTGTATTTGGTTTATTCACACTTGACATTCCAGGTGTGAGGGAGTCGGTTGGGACTTGGGTCGTGAGCATGAGGGGTTGCATCTCATGCATGATATAGACATTTCATATAATAGTAAATAATTGTATGGAATGTGATTGATTGTTTATATATGTTATTGCATATGCATTTTAGGTGGGGAGTAACTCTTGTAGGAAAACCTTCTCTTGGGCTTTGCTCACCGAGTAAAGTAGGACCCCCTTTTGGAATGCGAGACTATCCAGGGAGACGGCACTCAGTAGAGGTAGCCTTTGAGAAGAAAGCCGAAATGTGGCTTTGAGTAAATATTTGTAAATATGTATAAATCTTTTTGTAGAACAAGCATGGAAACTATGATAATATAGTTGATTATTATTTTTATGAGTATGGATGTATGGGCCCCATGTGGCCATTTTACTCATGTGTGTGTCTCGTAACACGAGGCCGTAGACCCTCATTGGTGTGGTGTCAAGCGGACCCTCGGAGTTTGGGGGGCGTCACGGCGTGGTTCATGATCATCATCTTCTTTAAAATTTCGTGAAAGCTCTTGCAAAGCAAAATACCTCATTAATAACCACTTTTGTATGATCCTACAATTCCCCGGTGGATGCATAATTTATGGAAATTTCATCATTTGCAAATACTTGTGCCTCTTCATTATTTTGTATATCTTCAGGGACTATTGCCTTTTCAGGGGCATGTGTCACTTCAATGACACTTTCTTCTTTGGGGGTTATGATTTTAGAAATTGTGGGAGTAGCCTCTTCGCAGGTGCTATTTTCTTGGCCCGGGGTTTGTTGCCCTTTTTATTTTTTCCTCTTAGGGAATTAAATCTTTTGACCACGTTTGGGCGTGTCGGAGATGATTAATTTGCCATAATAGCGGTTTTTCCAATTGGTATATTGATCCTTGCTGGTGTTTTTTCAGCCATTATATAGGACTTGGTTACTTTAGATTTGTATGCGTAAATGCATCGAGACGATTGTTGGCACAATCTTCGAAGATGAGTGATTCACTGCCGTAACCTTGTCACATTGAGCAGTGTGCGGGCCGAGATGAGACATGGATGATGCATTCCAAATAATTTCATGTCGTTCCTCTTTTGGTTAGCAATGCATGGGTCGAGATGAGACATGGATGATGCATTAAATAATTTCACGTCATTCCTCTTTGGTAGCTTATCTCCCCTAGCAGCGAAATTGACCTCATCAAAATGACAATCCGCCGTCTTGCTCTGGCGTCTCTGTCAAGGTTCAAGATATGATGATTGATGGTGGATAAAACCAATGTATATTCTGGTCGGCGTTAAGGACCCATTTTTGTCTTGCGTTGTGGAGGTACGAATGGAACACATGCGGTGCATCCGAACGCCGTATTTGGGGAAAGATTTGGAATTTGACCTAGTACCAATTGAAATGGTGATTGTTGGTGATTAGCAGTCGGTCGAATGTGAACTAATGCTGCAGCATGTAGAATGGCATGTCCCTAAGCATAAGGTAACTTTGTCCTCATAAGTAAAGGTCGAGAAATTAGTTGGAATTGTTTGATAAAGGCTTCTAGTTAGCCATTTTGTGTATGTACATGCGCAATCGGATGTTCCACCTCAATTCCAATCGACATGTAATAATCATCAAAGGCTTTAGATATAAATTCACTAGCATTATCGGGACTGATCTTCTTGATTTGATAATCTGGAAAATGTGCTTTTAGCCTTATGATCTGAGCAAGGAGCCTGACAAATGCAACATTGAGGGTAGATAACAAACAGTCATGTGACCATCGAGATGAGGCATCTATTAGCAGCATGAAATAGCGAAATGGTCCACATGGTGGATGAATTGGTCCACATATGTCCCCTTGGATTCGTTCCAAAAATGTTGGGAATTCAATAAGGACTTTTGTACGAGATGGTTTAACAATCAATTTTCCTTGTGAACAAATAGTACACGGATAATCACTAGACAAAAGAATTTTTTGATTCTTTAATGGATGTCCATGTGAATTTTCAATAATTCGCCTCATTATTGTTGACCAAGGTGCCCAAGTCTATCATGCCAAAGCATAAAAATATTTGGGTGAGAGAGCTTCTGGCTCATCACCATATTTAATTCAATTGTTGTTATTGTGGTATAGTAAGCCTCACGAAGAAAAGCGAGCAAATTTTTCCTTATATAAGCTTACAGCTTGAAACAATATGAGTAATGCATAAATATTCTTTATTATTGTTATATGTAAGTCATAATATGATATCCATTATGACGTATATCTTTAAAACTTAGCAGATTTCTTTTGGATCTGACTGAATATAAGACATCATTAATATGGAATATCGTGCTACATGGTAACATAATAGTGACTCTCCCGGGACCATCAATCAAGTCTGCAGGACCTGATATTGTATTTACATTATCTTCAACTAATGTTATGTGGGAAAAATATTTTTGATCCCGAAGAATTGTATGAGTAGTAGCACTATCTGCTAGACATATCTCTCCACCATTTATCTTGGAACCGAGCGATCCAACACAAAGATCCATACCTTAAAATAACTTGATTAGAATCTTGTGCTTGGTTAGAACTTCGTGCTTGGTTAGAATTTCGTACTGATAACGTGTTGTGAAAGTAATGAAAAGGTTATTTTGGCAGGTGGCATACTTAATAGTAACCTCCACCCCTATCGTGTTATTTTTGTTTCTCAAGCATCCTTACTGGGAACCTCTTGAGATAAAATGAAGCTATTCTGAGGAACCTCTACTCTTCATAGTATTATTTACCGAGCATCCTTACTAGGAACCTCTTGGGGAATATTTTGAGCATACTTACAAGGAGCCTCTCATTCATCATAGTAGTGTTTACCGAAGCGTCCTTCTGAGCCTTGCTTGAGCATAGGTTGAGCCTCCTTACAAGGAACCTCTCATTCATCCTAGTAGTTTTCTTAAGCATCCTTACAAGGAACCTCTCAATCATGTTTATTCCATCAACCAATACCAACACTCATCACTACTAACCAATAATTTCGTAAATCCCCAATTTATAACCCATTCTTCCCAAAATTCCCCATTTCCATTTGGAGGCACTTTCAATAGCCTGTCCAGAAAAATATAAGAGATCATACCAATTTATTTTACTACTCAACACATAAATCACTAGAAGTAGAAATCAATCCCAAAGAACCCATTCAAGAAGAAATGTCATCATTCTCCAATCCTCAGATTTTTTTTTAAACAACCAATACCAACACTCATCACTCCTAACCAAAAATTTCGTAAATCCCCAATTTATAACCCATTCTTCCCAAAATTCCCCATTTCCATTTGGAGGCACTTTCAATAACTTGTCCAGAAAAATATAAGAGATCATACCAATTTATTTTACTACTCAACACATAAATCACTAGAAGTAGAAATCAATCCCAAAGAACCTATTCAAAAAGAAATGTCATCATTCTCCAATACTCATTGTTATGTTTAATTAAGTTCTATGTCTTTTGTTAACTTAATATGTTGTTAGTTAACTTTGTAATGTTGTGTTTAGTTGTGTGGCTGAAAGTTGTCAATGTGTAAGCTTCCTATTAGATGTACTCCCTTGTATAAAAAAATTGTAGTGTTGGAATGAGAGGAAAATGCTCTCTTGATTCAGTTTCTTCATGTTTTGTGTGAAACATTTTGATTAAGTGATTTGAATCTCTGTTTTTTTTTCTTTATATTATGTATATTGACTATTTTCTTGGGCCAGTTAGAAGATTGTGTTGTTGTATTTGCAGTCTGTTGGTGCTCAATAACCACGATTTTTTAAAACAAGAAAAAGGATTTCATGGGTGTTTCACCTAACATTGTTCAAAACACATAAAATTTGTAGAAATCCTAAAGACCACGTCTCTAAATATACCTCATTTTATAACCCAAAACACACACACACACACACACACACAAATATATATATATATATATATATATATATATATATATATATATATATATATATATATATACCTAGCCTCAATCTTGAGAGAATGATAGAAAACCCCTGCACCAAGGAATTCTTGGTTGGGATGAAGATCTTGAAGCTTTGATCTCTAATCTACCTTGATCTCGGTTTGCCCTTCCTTTCTTCATCTCTAATGATTTCTAGGGTTCCAAAGGGTGTGGGGGAGAGTGAAGTGAAGAAATGAGAAAGATGAAGAAAAAATGGGATTTTTAATCGGTGCCCGATTTTCTTGTTCATGGGAGTATTTTTTTGGTTTTTCTTCAAAATTACAGGTTTTGCCACTACACTCTCAAATTTCAGTCTATAGGACTACTCCCAGGTTTTTCGACGTTAAGTTAATTTTAATGTTATTTTAAGCTTGGCCTTTATTTCTATGATTTATGTAACAATTTTTATATTTATCATTCTTATACTTTGATTCAAGAGGTAAAAAGGGGAACGTTAATTGCAACAAAACTAATTGGACGATTATTGATATTTAGACATGTGGGGGTTTACAATCCACCCCCCTTAAAGAAAGTTTTGTCCTTGAAACTTACCTCTAGTAGCGAATAATTGCAAGTACTTCTCTCGTATTTCTAGCTTCGGTTCCCATGTAGCTTTTTCCACTCCATGGTGTTGCCACAAAACTTTCACTAGTTGGATGATTTTGTTGCGAAGCACCTTCTCTTTGGTATCAAGAATCCTCACCGGTTGTTCCTCATATGTTACCCCATCTTAGACTTCTATATCTTCCAAGTTTACGACCGGCGTTGCATCCGATAGACACTTCCTCAACATTGATACGTGGAATACGTCATGCACCTTAGACAAGCGGGTAACCGCAACTGATACGCCGCTTTGCCTACCACTTTGATCACTTCAAATGGCCCAATATATCTTAGTTCTTTCCTTTCTTGCCAAATCTAAACACTTTCCGCTTTTTGGGGGACACCTTGAGAATACATAATCCCCCTCTTGAAATTCCAAGGGTCTTCGTCGTCGATCCGCATAACTTTTCTGTCTACTTTGCGTCGTGCGTAGCCTCTCCCGGATGAGTTGAATCTTCTCTGTAGTTTCCCAAACAATCTTTGGCCCAAACAAGCTACTCTTGCCGCTTCCAACCAACATGTCGGTGATCTACATGGCCTTCCATACAATGCCTCATAAGGTGCCATCCTAATACTTTCCTAATAGCTGTTGTTGTACGCAAATTCTACCAACAAAAAATGGTTACTTTAGTTTCCCTTGAAGTCCAACACGCAAGCACGTAACATGTCTTCCACAACCTGTATCACCCTTTCGGATTGGCCATTCGTTTGGGGATGAAAAGCTGTGTTGAGCATGTTAACTACGTCCACACAATCAGCATTTAGCGGAGCTTTGCTAGAGCCAGGTGCCACAAATCGAGAATCACGATCTGACACGATAGAGAGTGGAACTCCATGCAATCTAACAATCTCACGGATATAGAGTTGGCTCAAATTCTCGGTTGTGTCCGTGGTCTTCATACCCAGGAAATGAGCGGATTTGGTGAGTCTATCGCGATAACCCATGACATTATGCCCGCAAATGCGATGCATGAAAACGGATCACGAAGTCCATGGTGATGTGATCCGACTTCCACTTTGGGATAGGCAAGGACTGTAGTAATCCTTTGGGCCTTTGGTGCTCAATCTTTACTTGTTGACACATCGCACATTTTGAAATGTATCTAGCCCGCACGTCCACTTTTTTATTCCCTTCCACGATACTCTTGCTTCATGTCATATACATTTTGTTACTCCCCGGATGGATGGAGAACTTGGAACGATGGCATTCACCCAATACTTCTTCTGATCCGATCATGGTCGAGTACACATAACCTTCCATGGCTTAGTAACTCATCATTAATTATTGCCCGATTCTCAACAATCTCATCTCTACAACCTACTCGTATAACCTCCCGACTCATTGTCTCTTATTTTGCAGCGTCACAATCCTTTGTCAAGCAATGAATTTGAGCTACAAGATTGAATATGCATGGTCGAGATTCACCTTCTCGTCCGTAGATCAAAATCTCTGAGGGCATCTTCAACTTCCATTCACTTATGGAAACATTGAGTTGACCGAGGCTTTTTGCTAAGTAATACGCCTTTACATTTGCCTTTCTTGGATGATAGTTGAGTGTGAAATCATAGTCTTCCAGGTACTCAACCCACCTCCTTTTCCGAAGATTCAAGTTTTTTTGTGTGAAGATATACTTGAGGCCCTTATGATTCGAATACACTTAGAATTTCTCCCCATATAAGTAGCACCTCCACAACTTAAGAGCAAGAACCACGGCGGCTAGTTCCAAGTCATGAGTGGGGTAGTTCGGCTCATGAGTCTTGAGTTGCCTTGAGCCATAAGCAACTACCTTCCCCCCTTGCATTAAGACACATCCCAAGCCTCGTAGAGAAGCATCAATGTACACCTCGTATCCTTCCCCACCATTCAGAATAATAAGGATAGGGGACGTTGTCAATTTCTCCTTCAAAGCGTGAAAAACAAGTTCACACTTTGGAGTCCACAAGAATTTCTCTCCCTTCTTGGTTAGGCGAGTCATTGGCATTGCAAGCTTGGAGAATCCCTCCACAAACCTTCGATAGTAGCTTGCTAAGCCCAGCTCGCCTCCGTCCATTCTTGGTTCCCCGCTTCATCAGCGCCTCCCGATCTTTGCGGGGTCAACAGCTACACCCTGTTCCGACACCACATGGCCAAGGAATTTCACCTCCTTCATCCAAAACTCGCATTTGCTCATCTTAGCATATAACTTATGCTCCCTCAAAGTCTAGAGCACAATTGTGAGATGGCATTCATGCTCCTCGGGGGTCCGTGAATAGATTAATATGTCATCAATGAACACAATGATAAATTGATCCAGATACAGTCGAAATACCCTATGCATCAAATCCGCCAAAGTTCGCGGGGCATTAGTTGTCGAAACGGCATTACCGTGTACTTTCGGGAAATGACCATACGAATTACGGCAGTCTTAGGAATGTCCTCCTCCCAGTTCGCAATTGATATTGCCACAATAGAGATCAATCTTAGTGTAATATAGAACCCTCGTGATCAAATAGTCCATCTATCACAAGGTAAAATTATTTATTTTTCCTTTGTACCCGATTCAAGCGTTTGTAGTCCGTGCATAACCGAAGGGTTTCATCATGCTTCTTTATGAAGAGGACTAGAGCTCCCCAAGGTGAGGTACTTAGACGGATAAACCCAATATTCAACAATTGGTCCAATTGCTTCCTTAGCTACTTTAGCTCCAAAGGTGCCATACGGTAAGGGGCAATGGATATGGGTTCGGTTCCCAGATAGAGATCAATCTTGAATTCAATCTCTCTTTATGGGGGTAACCCTTGTAGTTCATCCTGGAAATCTGATACTACTAACACTGCCCTCTTAGGGTATTTATCCTTCTCTTCTCCAATCAAGCTAGCTAAGAAACTCAAGTGGCTCCCTGCCTTAGCTTTCAAGAATTTACTACTAATGGTAGGAAATGGATGGGAAGAACTAGTCATTAATGGCGAAAACTACCCCTCCTGTAGCGGAGTGTAATTAGCTTACGAAAACAATCCATCCTTTGCCAGGAAAGTGGACAACAAGTCCATCCGAATATAACATCATGCCCTTCGTCTAGAGCAATCATGTCCCTTTTGATTAATTCGTGCTCACTAATACGAAGAAAGCGACCTTGCGAGCACAGGTACAGTACCCAATTGTTCTCCCGTGGGCAAGTCAACATTTAATGCATGCTCTAGCTTTTCAAAGTTCAATCCCAAATCAATAGCATATGTGGTGCGTATAAATTAATGAGTCGCACCATGATCAAATAGAATTCGGGCCCATGAATTATAAAGAAGAATGATACCTTCCACAACTGCATTGGAGACATCTTCCTCTGGCTGAGTCAAAGCAAACACTCTCCCTTGGATAGCATCGCCTGGGGCTCTCGGGCTGTGTCCTACCTTTACACTAGTGGCCTAGGTAGGGAGTGGCTAATTACTGTACGATCCTCTTTGTTTAGTATTCCTCAGGGTGGATAAATTGAATGATACGTACTGTGTGACTGCGCCTCCATGCAAAGCATGATCGTAAATCGGTGCTGCTCCCGGTACAACTCAGGCCCCTCGGCTGGCGGAGTCTGGGTCCTTTATGCAGTGCGGGCGACGATAAGGTCTTTGCCCTCGAACTCCATTCTTTGCATGCAGTCCCGGATCGGACCTGCCACACGCCCGGCTCTGTCGTACTTAAACTATCCTCTATATCTCTCATGATTACTTGACTCGATCCACCATATCCCCATAGTCCCGTATCTTGAGAGCTACTAACTTCTCTCGGATGGCCGACCTCAAGCCTTGTTCAAAGCGCTTAGCCCGGTTGGCCTCTGTAGAGATAAACTCCATGGCATAACGGGATAGCTCAATAAACCTCCTTTCACACTTAACCACAGTTGTGTTGCCCTGTCGCAGAGCAAGAAAATCAGCCTTCATTCTGTCTCTGACGGATTCCGGAAAATACTTGTCTTAGAAGATTTGATCGAACTCCCCCCAAGTAAGTGCACTGATGTCCCTCCTTCTCTTTACTGATCCCTACCAGTGATCGGCCTCTCCATCAAATAAATACGTTGCCAATGAGCTTTAAAGTCTTATTTCTCTAAATAAACAAGACTTTTGTCACGAAGCGGATCCACCTATTCGCATCTAGGGGGTTTGAGCTTCCTTGGAAAGTGGGTGGGCTTTGCCTTAAAAATTCTCGAATAACGATCATTCTCCAATTCTCCGCTCCATTGCCTGGCATTTGGGCTAGTGAGTGACCCCCGCGGTGTGGTTGTTGTTGTTGTTTCTATTATGATGTTGCACTAGAGTAGTGAGTTCTCTTAAACATTGATAAATACCATTCATAGCATCTGGAGGTGGTGGCGGTGGTGGATTTGTGACTTCCTGGCCACGCCCACGTCCATCCGTGTCTCGTCCACGAGTCAAATTACACACATCAATTCACAATTTTAGTTCCTTGATGAACAAGACATTCTAATTAAAATCGACCATGTTACCTACCCTAATCCTCTCTCCATAGTGGTACCCCACCAACCTCGGCTCCATGTAAGACCTAAAGCTAAGCTCACATTCAACTTTTGCTTAACACCCAAATACACTGGAGCGACATTACATACTAACAACCATTTTACACCGAAACTAATAAAATCCATAAATAACCGGGGTCCTTAATTTAAAAAAATTCGAGCGAGTCTCCTTTGTTTAGGGGCTACACACAACATAGCGCATTGCAATTATAATACATCAAACCATATTTCATCCATTTATCCATAAAATATTTACAACATTATCCCCGAAAGATTTCCATTCACATTATTCAATACCCCGCAGCAAGCCTTGAAACAATAAGCCAAGCCATGGCTACAATATCAAAAGAATATGCCCAACAATGGCATTTACATTTCCAAAGAATTAAACTATGATAACGCAACGAAATAACAAAATACTAGACTTTACATGATTTCAAAATAATTTCTCTAGTCTTGTACAAAAGATACTGATAGCTCTACATGTTCACCTTGGGATTTAGATTCCCCTCGGGTGGGGCATCCCAATGCACGGGCTCCTTAGCTCCTACCACCTCCTCAAAGGTAAAATCTGAAAAGGGATGTAAGTAGGGGGGGTGAGCACGAAGCTCTATAGGATAATCCTCCCAAACTCCAACAAGGTTTAGAAAATGATGAAAAACAATCGGTCTCATTTTTTTTTTATAACATATCACAAATATACAATTTTGCCTAAAACAATGACATTTCAAACAGATCTCAGGTTTATATAAAAACAACATAAGTAAATGTACCCGCAAGCAACGCGTAAACATAATTATAAACAGTTTCATTAAATACCATTTCCAACCGTTATTTTGGTAGGTGGCATACTTAACAGTAACTTCCACCCCTATCACGTTATTTTTGTATCTTAAGCATCCTTACTGGGAACCTCTTGAGATAAAATGAGCAACCTTACAAGGAACCTCTCACTCTTCATAGTAGTATTTCTCAAGCATCCTTACTAGGAACCTCTTAAGAATATTTTGAGCATCCTTACAAGGAGCCTCTCATTCATCATAGTAGTGTTTCTCAAGCATCCTTACAAGGAACCTCTCATTCATCGTAGTAGTTTTCACAAGCATCCTTACAAGGAACCTCTTGAGCATGATTTGAGCATCCTTACAAGGAACCTCTCAATCATGTTTATTCCATCAACAACTACCAACACTCATCACTACTAACCAATAATTTCGTAAATCCCCAATTTATAACCCATTCTTCCCAAAATTCCATTTCCATTTTGGGCGCTTTCAATAACCTGTCCAGAAAAATACAAGAGATCATACCAATTTATTTTACTACTCAACACATAAATCACTAGAAGTAGAAATCAATCCCAAATAACCCATTCAAGAAGAAATGTCATTATTCTCCAATACTTGGATTTTTTTTTAAACAACCAATACCGGGATTTTTTTTTAAACAACCAATACCGACACTCAGCACTCCTAACCAATAATTTCGTAAATCCCCAATTTATAACCCATTCTTCCCAAAATTCTCTATTTCCATTTGGGCTTTCAATAACCTATCGGAAAATCTGAAGTCATACTAATTTATTTTACTACTCAACATAAATCACTAGAAGTAAATCAATCTCAAAGAACCCATTGAAGAAATATCATCATTCTCAATACTCATTGTTATGTTTAATTAAGTTCTATGTCTTTTGTTAACTTAATATGTTGTTAGTTAACTTTGTAATGTTGTGTTTAGTTGTGTGGCTGAAAGTTGTCCATGTGTAAGCTTCCTATTGGATGTACTCCCTTGTATAAAAAATTGTAGTGCTGGAATGAAGAAGAAGAAAAATCTGCTCTGTTCTAGTTCATTCTCTTTCCCTATTTTGTGCAAAAACATTTTTGATTTAAATTGATTTTTTAATATGTTTTTTTTTCTTGTTTATAACATATATAAGCTGAAACTAAAACTTTATTTTTTTCTTCGAAGCTAAGGGTGGAAGTTGTGTGTTTGTTGTCCTTTCTAGTCTAAGTCTAGGGCACTCAATAACCACGATTTTTTTTTAAAACAAGAAAAGGATTTCATGGGTGTTCCACCCTAACATTGTTCAAACACATGAAATTTGTAGAAAGCCTAAGAGAGAATGATCCCATCTCCTAAATATACCTCATTTATAACCCAAAACACACACACACACACACACACACACACACACACACACACACACATATATATATATATATATATATATATATATATATATATATATAAATACCCTAGCCTCAATGCAAGAGAATGAGAGAAAACCCCTACCCGAAATTCTTGGTTGGGAGGAAGATCTTGAGCTTTGATCTCTAATCTACCCTTTAATCTCCGGTTTTGCCCTTCCTTTCTTCATCTCTATTAATGATTTCTTTTGGTTCCAAGGGGTGTGAGAGGTGAGGTGAAGTGAAGGGGAATATGAGAAGATGAAGAAAAATGGGATTTTAATCCCGGTTAATCGATTTTTACTGTTCATGGGGTATTTTTTTTTGGTTTTTCTTCAAAATTACAGTTTTGCCACTACACTCTCAAATTCAGTCTATAGGACTACTCTAAGGTTTTTCGACGTTCCGGATTCATTTTTAATGTTATTTTAACTTAAAAACCTTTATTTCTATGATTTATGTAACCATTTTCATATTTATCATTCTTATACTTTGATTCAGGAGGTAAAAAGGGGAACGTTAATTGCAACAAAACTAATTGAACGATTATTGATATTTAGATATGTGGGGGTTTACAGTTAGTCTCCCCCTCCACTTTGTAGCCACTGGCTCTTAGAGAGAAGAAGAAGAAGATGGAGAAAAGGAATGAAATGGACGAAAAAGAAATGGAAGAAATTAGGGCTCATTAAACTGATTATGCCATGTAGGATATACAACACCGACTAAATCACTACCGGACCATTCGGATACGAGACCCCCTAAACATGGGATTATTCTTAATTAAGTTGTAGGTGGGACTAAATAAGAAGACCGACAAAACTATGGCTTATTCTTGTCAATTAATCCAATATATATATATATATATATATATATATATATATATATACTATATATATATAAGTAAATAAAAAAGACATAGAAGTTAGTGTGAAGTTCAAACTTCAATGTTTATAAAATAAGTTTAATTAATAAATATGATATCAACTTCATCAACAATATAACAATTTAGGAGTGAAGCCTATTAACATGGGAAGGGGAATTTCTATTTTTAAATAGACTAGGGATATTTTTCTACATTTTTTATTTTCAAAATATTATTTGAAAGATAATCAAATAAATACAACCAAATTATATCAGTAAAAATACAAAAAAAAATCAAATTAAATACATAAACACAACATAAGTACTAAAAATGACGTAAAAATCAAGAAGTTTATAGTATAAATGATTGATAATCTAAATCAATAATCAAAGAAGCTAAATAAATTAACATAAATAAATGTGAAAAATAAAATAATTTCAAATTAAACATTCAATATGATCATAATTAAATGCTTCAAACAAATAAATATAAATAATAAATTAAGTATGAATTAAATTATTATTTTTAAAATGTGTAGGGATGGCAATTCATGTCCGCTTGTCGTGTCAATATACATATATTCCATTATATTCGCTAACTCGAACACGACATGAATTATAATCATGTGAAAATTAACAAATTCAAATACGACCTAATTAGTAAATGGGTAACATGACACGACACGTATAACCCGTCTATTAATTTGTTTATTTAAATAAATATTAATTATAATTAATTATCAATATTTAACATAAATAACATATTAAAAGAGTTAATCTTGATTGAATATTAATTTACATAATATTTAAACGGATCAATTTCGTGTTATATAGCTTGACACAAATATAACCTGTTTATTAAACAGGTTATACAAGTTAACTCAAATTTGACTAAAACACGATTATACTCAATCCAAACATTTAAAAAAAAAAAGAAGAAAAATATATCGAGTTTGTGTCGGGTTCACGGATATTTCAAATTTTGCCAAGTCTAATGTGCATGATAATAAGATTTCAAGGTAGTTGACAGAGAGACTATTTCAAAATCTTAGGAGCTCAATGGAGTTGATAAGGAAGAAATAGCTATTTATTGCATGTTATTTGAATTCAAATAATTTCACTTGAACCATCCTTGTCAGTGAAAGGATTGCATACATAATAATGAAAAAGATGGTAAAAATAAATATAAGTAATGAAGGAATTAGACATTGTGAAATACAAATTGCAAAGGAATAGGAGATTAGGTTACACTTAAAGTAGCATGCATAATAATAAACACGCATTATTACTATATGGGAATAATTATATCATTCAAGCAAAGAAAAACATTTAATAAACTATTATTGAAAATGGAATCATAAGTCTCAAATCTCAAATAAAGTCCTAAATTTTAAAGACTCAAAGATGGTTAATCTTTTAATGTTTGACTATTATGAGATAAATCCATCTATCATACTATCAAGAAGATTAATTGTCTACATAATCTATAAATTAAATTCCAAATCAACTTATGATTCTCTTAACATCTTAGTCTTTTTTTCTTATATGATTTTTTTAACAATTAAACACTTTAGTTACAATGTAGTAAACTGTCCATATTGGGACTTGAAACTCATGACCCTCTCCCCTCCCCTTTATGCAAGCCTCATGAGAGTCACGCCTTCAGTACCCGACCCGACCCGGAGTATGAATTAGATCCGGGATGCGGTCCTCTCTTTTACGAATCCTGATACCATTCCTTTTCTCAATAAAACACATTTCAAATACTCATTTGTAAAAGATAATTATCCGTATGAAAATATATACGTATATATCACGTTAACTTAAAGGGGGCCTATCATTTTCTTCTCAATACACATTTTCTGTATCTATGACATTATATGCCCATTTGCCCTACTTCCCACCTTTAGTACCAGTGGCATTATGTCGCTATAAATATAAAAAACATTTGGCAAACATTTATCGAGTTCAATTTTCACAAATATAGTTTTACAAAAAGTACAAAGCTTATCATGTGGTTTCATGTATGCATGGCGTCGAGCTTTACTTTACTCTCAGGCGGCTTGACGAAGACTTTGCGCTTGCACTACTCTGCTTTGAACCCTGCCCACTGCACCTACACGATGATAAAATAACGCGCTACATTTTCATGCTTAGTGTTTCTATGCGCCTTCATTTTATTTTAACACAAATCATGTGGATTCTTTTCTTAAAGCAATGCTTTAAACCTTATCAATGATCAATGCAATACAATATGAAGTATATATTCATTTCATATGTTATCTACGCATACCCATTGATCATTCCAATATGCACTTTCATGCAATAACTCATTCAAAATTTAAATCATGCATTTCACAAATATTCTTATCATTTTGCCCTTAAACGAATTTAATGTTTTTGGTGCGTAGGATAACGGAATCACCGACACGGTCTCGCTGGGCTATTGACTGGTTATATAAAAAAAATCATTTTGTGAACACTACCAATCTTTTATCCCAGTTGAAATTTCGCAGTTCAGTGACCTTTACATTATGTTCGTTCTGATCTTTGTAGTTTGACCCTTGTGGTATCACCGTCCCAGTCAGCCTTCGAATATGACAGATAACATTCTCTTAAGGAGCATTAAAATCAATCATAAAATTTACAATAGGGTATATACATTTATACTCAAATAGCACATTTAAATACTCATGCAATTTTTTTCATGGCAATCATCTTACAATCAATTTTCTCAATTCACTTAAAATAAATCAATATGCAGTTTTATTTTAAATCATTTCAATAATTGCGCAAATAATTTTGATACTTGAAATAAGAAGAAGAATGAAACGGTCAAAAAGATTAAGTCGCACTTCGATTCATATCCTTGGAATCTTGACTTCAATTCGAGTTTTCCTCATCGTCAAACCCTAATCCATCACAATTTAGAGTAATATCCCGGTTAGCTTGTTGGGTTTCTAGTTAGGGTTGTTTCTACCCCGAAACACACGCCACATAAAGTGTGAAACAAATGAGCCATATTTTACCTAACTTCCTTCAAATCTATCATTCCTCTATAAATCTATTTTATTCAGAAATTGGAATCATCCAATTTGGAGCACCAAAGCTCTAGATATGTTAAAACATCTGGGATTATTATATTTTCAACACAAAACTAGAATTTGCCCAAAACATGGCTCCCTTTAGACGAATTTCTAGGCCTAATGGGCTCAAAGAGGCTTAAATACCACCCCCCTGCCCTTGCACAAATATCATAAGTTCGGATACACCCAGTTGACTCTCGAGCACGGGACCAGGTACTCACTTTTAGTCTTAGATACCTCTACTAGGCCTTTAACAACTTTGATCTGGGAATTTACTCACATTTCTAAATCTCGGTACTCACCTTGATTTACATAATTTATCCTTAAATTCATGGAACCTCTCGTTGGAGCATAAAACCTCGAGTGACCATCCCTGCAACTTTGAAAGTCCTCAATCACATTGGGGAATCATTCCTTAGGTTGAGGAGAGAGGAAGAACAAGATTTGAGTAGGCTTTAGTGAATTGCTTCAAAATTCGGCTCCGCTTGGAAGTGAAAATGCGCATAAGTGCTTCCTTTAAAACATGGTTGGCCTTTAAGCATCCAAAGACACTTCAAAAAGGTGCAAGGAACGTTGAACAACTGCCGAGCATAAAAGCAGAAAAGAAAATCAAAGCACCTATTCTACGAACTAAGGCAAAATCTGAGCTAGAAAGGCTAAAGCTAAACAAAAGACTACATCTTAGTAGTCCCACTATGAGATTTGAACAAAATGAACTAAAGCGACTAAGAGGAGTCTGACAAAGCGCAAAAGAAACCGAGTTAAGCATTGAAATTCCAAAATAAGCGAGACATGAACATAGTACTACAACTTTACAAAATATGCCAACTTATTTGAACTCAATGAGCATTGTGATTCCAAGTGTAGTGATAATCCAGCTAGAACTTTCCGCAAACCAAACACTCATCTGAAGGAACAAAGGCATTGAAAATCGAATAGAATAAGAAGTCACACAAAAGGAAATAGAACTTCATTGATGAAATAAGCATTTATGATACCCAAGTACTTAAGCATACCCAATATTCATAAAGGAACAACCAGCGAAAAAAAAAGAAAAAAAAAAGGACCCACGAAGCATGTGATACATGGGTTACACAAAAGGGCTTCACGAAACAAAATGGGTGTTTGCATGACATGGGTAGAGTTCTTTACAATGCCAACCTGTCTTGCAAGAACTCCAAGAACTCTTCTTCAAATTCATCCACATAATCATCAAGCTCGTCAAAATCCCCTTCCAAGTTAGGAGGGGGTCTTGCAACAACAAAAGACTCTCCTCGTAGGATATGAACCTCTCTCTCGAGCACGGAGAACCTGTGGTCAATCTATTTTTGTTATCCCAAGATACACTTAAACCACCCTTTTATCATGCGCTCCATCCTCTTCAAAGGAGATGTACTCTTGGTTGGGAGGCATTATTAGTCTTATGATTCTTTGGGGATCTTGGCGAAGGAGGCTTCCAGCAGGCGGCTCTTTGGCTTATGTTATACTTGTAATGGGACCCAGACGAGGGGGAACCATCTTTTCCCTACTCGGGCCCTTTATACTGGCAGCTTCCACTAATTTGGTAAACAGTGCTGGATATGGAATGTAACTCTTTTCACTCGTGGACTTAATGAAGTCTCTCATGATGCACCATCTCACAACACCATAGTCAATAAGCCTCCCATTCATCACTTCAAACAAGAACTGAATTTCTTTCTCACTTGGCATCTTTTCTTTCCCCTTAGGCATGATCATATTATGAACGATCTTGTTCATTAATGCATACTCAGGTTTTAGCTTCCCTGGAATGAACTCTTTTCGCAAAAATCCTCTCATAGGCACCTGATTAGTGCACATGGCATTGTGAGCAATACATGAACCCAGTGATGGCCTGAGAATGAATCAAGGTCTATCACTAATGTTAGGACGAGTGTACCCCAAATATATGACAATTGATTCCGAGTTGACTGATAAGCGCATACCAGAAACTGCAGTCTCCAAAAGGAATTCCTTATCAGGATTCTCACTCAAGTTAGAGTAGAATTCTCTGACAATTGAGGGGAGATAATCTTTTACCTCTTTGCAAATAAACTGTAACTTTTGAGCATCTACGATTGCATGAATGGGGTGATAAAAAATAAAAGTTTCAATTTTTATGCCTTCCGGTGAAACTTCTCTGCAATTGATTGGCCCGTTTGCTGCGCGCCCGGCGATTCATGAAACATTTCTTCAATCTCCTCATCTTTACTTTCTTCCTCATTTTTTGATGATTGATTCTTCGCTTTTCCCTTGCACTTTTTAACCACTTCAGAAGTGTCAGCTTTTCTCTTTTTTTCATAGCTGGCTCCATAGAAGAGCTAGAAGCCTTGCCTTTCCCATTATTTTTAGTCCTTGCCATAGATATGACAACGAATATCCTGCCAAGATTGCCCACACACACAGAAAACACTCCCACAAGTCCATTTCGACAATCACTAGACTTTCCGTCCCCATATCCTTAAAAAATTTCCGCCCCACAACCTTTGTGGCAACCGCATAAATAATACCACAACCCATCAGCACACAGCAGATTCCATACCAAGACAATAGTACAAACCACAATATAAGACTCAAAATGTGAGAGAGAAGCTCATTTACCCACAAAAGGCTCCAAAATATCCAAATTTCAGGTGAGAACTCCAATTTCGACCCCTTGATAAGAAACAACCCTTCTCGAACACAACTCTCATGATGAAATCGTTAGGAAGAGACTTTGAAGGTTAAGAATGATGAGGATGGGGTGATGGTGTGATGAGAGGGTTTTTGGATGATGGGAAAGTTGGCTAGGGTTAGGGTTTTGATGGTGAAGATGTGAGAAAAATGAGGTAATGGTGAGATGAGAGGGTGTTTGGATGATGGGAAAGTTAGCTAAGGTTAGGGTTTTGATGAGGAAAAATAGTGAGATAGTTTGGGGATTTTAGATGGTGAGAGAAGAGAGAGTTTTAATTTGCGAATGGGGGAAAATTTGCATAAATAGGGCAAAATCCCACTTATTATGCGAATCTTGGGCTTTAGTCTGCGAGTCTTGGGTGCCATTGCAGCTCCTTCCAAATTGAGTAAGCGGTGCGGGCTTTGAGTGCAGTCTTGAGCCACTCCCGGACCTTTAATAGATTTTGATGCGGTACTCACATATCGATCTTTAGTCTTGACCTTGTAGAAGATTCAAATTTCACAATTTTCCTCAATTGCATACTCAAACTTTGCATAATGCTTCAATTTCCACCTAAACCCACTTGTGCACATCTCAAATGCATATTCAAACTTGCTCAGCACCTTCACACTTGCTTTGAAACAATCTTACTAAAAAATGACCATGGATCCTAAGGTTTTGAACAAATTTGGCAACTTTTAGGCTCAACAAGGGTCAAATGGTGACATAGCATGATTTAGAAGTTTCAATGAGCAACGATGGCCTAAAATCATCTTTCAATTATGTACGGATGTTCCAAAATGAATAAAATGCATGAAAATGTCAAGGCTATGCAAAAATGCACAAAATGAAGCCAAAACCAAGCGGATTTGAACTTGAAAACACGAAATCATTGACTTGTGATAATTGACGATACCAAAGGTATTCAAGATGAACAGAAATGGTACAAGCCATGATTAAAAAATGAGAAGAGACAAGAAATGAATGAAAATGATCCCAAATATGACAGAGTGGTCTTAGTCAAGCCTGTTGGTATGCATGTGTAGTAGGAATGTACAAAGTTCATAACACAAGATCAAAGGGAAGCATAGTTCAAAAATTCAAGTTCCATTCTCATGTGAGCCTAAAATCGAAAATTTTTATGCAGTCAACTTACTAAAAACCAC
Organism: Tetrastigma voinierianum; assembly: GCA_016808115.1. NCBI lineage: Eukaryota > Viridiplantae > Streptophyta > Magnoliopsida > Vitales > Vitaceae > Tetrastigma > Tetrastigma voinierianum. Next base: position 148,377 of record JAEQBH010007530.1, on the reverse strand, counting down.
TAGACAAAACGAACAAAAAAACATATTCCTTAAATAAAAGACGATACCCTACGAAAGTATGAGTATGAACAATAGTATATACCCACCCCCACCCCTGACAAGCGAAATGAGCAGTCTCGATGCGAAAAGATAAACAGGATTGGCCCGACGGGGAAGGAACAAAAAATTACACATGGTCGAGTATCCCTGATTCCAAAAATTATTAGGAACCAAAAAGAAGAGACTATATACAATGAGTTCTAACATAAATTACTCTGATGCGGCATCCTGGTAGACTGGATCTACTAACTCCTCAATACTCTCCTGACGGTCAAAGTTCTCAAGAAATGGCTTTATGCTTTTACCGTTGACTTTAATGATTTTTCCATTCTCTGGATTCTTAATTTTGACTTCTCCATAGGGATGAACTGTCTTGACCACGAAAGGGTTAGTCCACCTAGAACGGAGTTTGCCTGGGAAAAATGTGCAAACGAGAACTATACAAAAGTACCGTATGTTAAGGCTTAAAGGTCTTCCTCACAATGTGTTTGTCATGGAAAAGCTTGACCCTCTCTTTGTAAATTCTGGATCTCTCATAAGATTCACTCCTCATTTTGTCAAGCTCATTCATTTGCAACATCATTTGTTGACTTTGTAGAATTAAAATTGAGAGTTTTAATGGCTGATAAATATATGCTCCGGCTTCCCACTTGGAGCAAGTGACTTTGTTTTGCCTTAAACTTGACCTATAGGGAGACATACCAAGAATGGTTTTAAAAGCAGTGCGGTAAGCCCAAAGAACATCGATTAGTCGAAGAGACCCGATCCTTGTAGTGGGGTTAATTGTCTTTTCTAAAATGTTTATCTCATATTAGCTGGTTGGCTTGACCATTGGTCTGTGGATGATAAGCGGTAGAAACCTTATGTGTGACTCCGTACTTTTTAACCAAATTCTCAAATGGTCTATTACAAAAATAGAGCTCACCATCACTAATGATCGCACAAGACATTCCAAAAAGAGAAAAAAAATATGTTCTTTCAAAAATTTCAAAACCAATTTATGGTCATTAGCTCTTGTTGGAATAGCCTCCACTACTTAGAGACATAATCAACCTCCTGTAAAATGTAAAGATACCCAAAAGAAGAGGAAAAAGGGCCCATGAAGTCTATACCCTAGTAGTAAAAAATTTCAATGATTAAAATGGGGGTAAGAGGCATCATGTTTCTTTTTGTAACACCTCTGGTGTTGGCATAGCCTGAAGTTTTGCGTGTTTCAAAACAATCTTTTAAAAGAGTGGGCCAATAAAAACCAGCTTGCAAGATCTTATCAGCTGTTTTCCTTGCAGAAAAATGCCCTCTACAAGCTTCAGAATGATAGAAGGTGAGCACCCCAATTTGGTCGTCGTTAGGTACACACCTTCTCATCAACTGATTAGGGTAATATTTAAAGATATATGGGTCATCAAAATAGTACATCTTAACATCAACCAAAAATTTCCTCTTTTGCTGAAAAGTCCACCTTTATGGGATTTGTCCTGTCACTAAATAATTCACAATGTCAGCATACCAAGGACAGTGGACAAGAGCAAACAATTGCTCGTCAGGGAAAGTGTCACCTATGGGCAGGCCATCATAAGCTGTCTCTAAAACCAAACGAGAAAGGTGGTCAACTACCACATTCTCAACTCCTTTCTTATCCTTAATGGTCAAATTGAACTCTTGACAAAGTAGGATCCACCTAATGAGACGGGGCTTAGTATCTTGATTAGATAGCAAGTGCTTCAGTGATGCATGGTTAGTGAAAATGATTATAGGGAGACCTGCGATGTAAGACCACCTCTACGGCTTATCTAGGCGGGCTTCTGACTAAGAACTCTTTTTAAAGTAGTTTTATAATTGGAATTTGGCGAGGTCTGAAGTCTTGCTAGCAAATATATCCGCAAGGTTTTTATCTTCTCTTTGCCTTAAGATAGCTCCTATGGCATAATCAGCATCACACATGATTTCGAAAGGGAGGTCCCGAATAAGTCGCATGATAAGTGAGGTAACAGTACCTTTGACTTTTCAAGCCTTCTCACATGCTTGTGACCATTCAAAAATGACATCCTTGGCAAAGAAAGCGCATAAAGAGGGACCCGGTGTGGCAGCGAAATTTTATGAACCTCCTATAAAATCACATGACTAGGAAGGGCCAGGTATGTCTTTAACACATTTAAGTAAGTAAATTAGTTGTCAACTCAACTTTTTGGCCTTGTCTACTCTATTCCTTATTTGACACTACATGTCTAACCTGATCATTGTGTCACCATGAAGTGACACTTCTCCTAATTTAAAACTAGAATTTTCTCCTCACATCTTTCCAAAACTCTCCTCAAATTTTCTAGACATCTCTCATATGAATCTCCATAGATGGAGAAATCATCCATGAATATCTCCATAATCTTCTCTATCATATCACTGAAAATACCCATTATGCACCGCTGAAAAGCTCCCAGTGCATTACATAATCCAAAGGGCATCTTCTTAAAGGCAAACGTGCCAAAAGGACACGTGAAAGTGGTTTTGTCCTGATCCTCTAATGCTATCTCAATCTGATTGTACCCGGAGTAACCATAAAGCGATAAAACTACGTGCCCAACTGACTCTCTCTCGACATTTGGTCCCTGGTAAGGAGAAATGATCTTTTCTAGTGCCATCATTAAAGTTTCCTATAATCTATGCACCTCCTAAGTGACCCCTCGTAGGTATGAGCTCATTATGTTCATTTGCCACCACGGTGACCGACTTCTTTGCTTTGCAGGTTGGGCTTACCACTTCTTTATACGCAATAGGGAAAATGACACCTACATCTAGGAGTTTCAAAACCTCTTTCTTGACAACTTCTTTCATGACTAGATTTAGCCTACACTGTGGTTGCCTAGATGGTTTAACATCCTCTTCCAAGTGAATCATATGAGTGCATATCAAAAATTGAATCCCCTTATTAATAAATGATGGTCCGTCTATGGTGGTTTGGTGGGCCTTGAATTTCCTAAAAGTTTGTCTCTTGATCAAGATTTAGAGGAAGATATGATCCCACCGGGGAAAGTCTCTTCACTTTCTGAATGAGTATTTGAAAGATGAGACGGTAGAGGCTTTTAATTCAAGCTTAGAGTGGCTTCCTTTTAGACAAACTCTTTCCTTAGTGGAGCAATTCTTCAAATCTTGGTGTCCACCCATTGGTTTCCATTACCTCAACATTGTAAGTATGGAGTATAGAAACTCCATTTCAGGTGTGATTACTTCCTCAACACACTTTAGGGCTCACTAGACAGACTTTGAGATGGTCATCATGAAAAATGATCTTCATATTCTGCGGGATAGGTCCCTCATTACTTCATAAATATCTTCATCATCCCTACTTCACATGATAACATTGAAAATGTTCAAGTTCACAATCATGTTGCCAAAAGACAAGGTCGTCAACCCTTCCCTACAGTGTATAATGGCATTAGTAGTGGCGAAAGGCACACTTGAGAATAATTGAAGCCCGGCTCCCTTGACTCACCACGAATTTGATGCCGAAAATCGACCAATTATAGGAAAATAGAACCTATCCACTTGCACCAACACATCCTTCACTATACCTCTAGAAATCTTCACACTACGGTCAAGCTAGCTAAAGGGTAATGTTAGTAAGCTCTAACTCTCCTAACCCTAGCTCAACATACATCGAGTATGGAAACAAATTCACACTTGCTCCTAAGTCTACTAAAGCACATTCCAACTTCGAGTTTCCTACCACTATGGAAATGGTGGGGCTTCTTAGGTCTTTGTATTTGGGGGGCAAATTATTCCTAATCATAGAGGTGGATTGTTTGGTCATAAAGGCATCATTTTGGACACCTAACTTCCTCTTCACAGTACACAAGTCTTTAAAAAATTTAGCATATGAAGGGATTTGTTTTATGGCATCCAACAAGGGAATGTTCACTTTAACCTGCTTGAACAATTCATAAATTTTAGCATGATAATTCAATTTTTTTTGAATTCTCAACTTATGGGGATATGGAGCGGGAGGAGCATGTTTAGCTTTATCTTTATCCAACTCTACATCAACAGCATCGGCTTTAGGGACTATTAAAACGTAATCACATCATCATCCATTTTTTATTCATTTTGAAAATCTTTTGAAATCTCTTTAGGAAGATCCTTGGGATGGATGGTTTTATCAATTGTTTTCCCACTTCAAAGAGTGGTGATAGCCTTGCAATGTTCAAAGGTCCCATCATTTTGATTTGAGGTCCTAACACTATTTTGACCTTGGGAGGTTTTGAATGGGTTGAGAAGGGAATTTCCCTTTTTCTTGTTGAGAACTCCCCATAGAGGCGGTCAACTTAGTAATTTGAGACTTCACATCATTTATAGCCGTTTGAAATTCAGTGTTAGTTGACTGTTGAGATTAAACAAACTATGCTACAATGTCCTCCAAATTTCTTTTAAGTGGAGGTTGGTAAGGTTGATGATTTTGATTTCCTTGTGGAAAAGGGTGAAAGCTTTGACTAGGATTCGCAGAAAATCCTTGTGGCCCTTGATTTTGGAAATGAGGAGCTTGATTTGAAAACCCTTGGTTTTGAAAATTTTGACTTGGAAAGTTTTGGTTTGGAAAACCTGGGTTGCTTTGAAAAGGATTTTGAGATGGGTTGCCTTGACTTGAGGAAGCATGTCCTCCTTTACTCTTCCAGAAAGTTAGGGTGTTTACTCCACCCCGGATTATAAGTTTCCGAATATGGAGAGTTGAAGGGCTTCCTTGGGTAATTGAGAGCATTAGCTTGCTCGGTTTGAATGGCTCCCTTGACTTGGGGAAGATTAGGGCAATTAGTGGTCAAATGAGTAGGGTCATCACAAATGATGCATAAGTCTTCCATCCTAAGTCTCGCAAGTGCCGAAGGCACTTTGGGTACAATGGTCACCTCATTCACTTTTTGCATCTTAATGGCCTCTAACTTCCTAGTCAAGGTAATTATTTTGGCTTGAAGGTCATCATTATCTTTCACATGATGTTTTCCTCCTCCAGTGGGCGTACTATGCACTCTAGTGGAATCAAGGGAAGTATTAGTCTCCCAATTCCAGGCATTTTTCGATATTGTATCAAAACATTGCATAGCCTTTTCAGGGCTTTTCTCATAGAACTGTCCCCTACTCATCATTTGGATATATTGCTTGCTATAAAGAGAGAGTCCTTGATGAAAATAAGCAACAATTTGGCCAATATCCAAACCAAGATGAGGAATAGCATGGAGAAGTTCTTTGTATCTTTCCCATATAGTGGCAAAAGATTCACCCGGTTTTTCAGAAAAGTTTTGGATAGCCCACATGAGTGCGTTAGTGCGGAGGGAAGAATTTGTTTAAAAATACACTTCGCATGTCCTCCCAATTAGAGATTGAATTAGGAGTAAGAAAATGAAACCATATTTTAGCCTTTTCCTTTAGAGAAAAACAAAACCCCGGACAAATTATGTGGAGGATGATTAATGAAGGAAAAGAGCTACAAACATCCTCAAAGTCTCTCATGTATGAGTAGGGGTTCTCAGAATCGAACCCCTGATATTTAGGGAGGAGGCGAATCATCTCCGGTTTCATAGGAAAACGATTAGCCTCTTCAGGTAGGCGAATACATGAGTCTGTTGTGGTTTTTTGAGGTCTCAAAATCTCTTTGAGGGTTTTACCAACATTAGGAAAAGGGGCAGGGGCAGCTTGATATTGATTATGTTGAGGATTGACATTCTCCACTCAGCTACTGCTTCATCTCCTTGTCTTAGAGGATGGCCAAGATCTTTGTGGGTTAAAAGAGTAACCCTTGCTCCATTTGGATTAAGGATTTGTTGATTTTACATTGCTCCATTGGAGGAGTGGAAGGTAAATGAAACAAACGTCTTACAATTGAGTTTCGAAGACTTTGTTGAGGTGTGATTCTTCTGAGTCGGTTGTTGCTCATCCGCAGGAGTCTTATCGACATGCCATCATCACTGACGAAACGGTATTCACATATATTATATACACAAAGATTTTTTTTTTGCACAATTTAGGAGAACGAAGAGGACTTACCGGATTTGCAATGCAATTGCAAATTACCACTTGCTGTCTTTGGATCAACTAGAATGCTCGCATCCACAGTGCATTTGCACAAAAATGCTTATCACTCGCATGGTGTACTGATATGTTCCCAAGCGTAGGAACTCAATGTCGCAGCATATATTCTATGGGTCCATAGGTCTTCTCCACGAGAGTGGGGTTCTAAAGGATCCTTAAGGTATTGTTATCCGTTGAATGTGCAAATAAAGTAAATCATGGGGGGATTTGATTGGTTGATTTGGTAGCAGATTGATCTAGATTATATCCACAAGAAAGGCAGTGATTGGATTCTAGGGTTTCACTTATCCCACTGACTAGGTAACAAGCATCTCTTACTTATATTCTCATCTAGGATCCATTGAGGAATGGTCTTTGATGGAACATATGACTTTAAAAGCTTTTTTACAAAGAAGGATAGGAGAATAATGTCAAATGCTCACTTAGAAAATTTATACAAACACTTAGCATGCATTTAGGTTCAAGCACAATGTGGACCAAGATTATCTTGTTCACACATTGTCAAGAATATACAAAACTAAGCATTTAGAGAGAATGTAGTAAGTATTTAACATCATACAACTTCCATTAAAGCACAAGGGGTGAGAGAGTGTTGTTACCTTTGTTGGTGATGAGTTTCCACCGTTCGAATCCTATCTTGGAGGTTTAGAACACCATTAAATGCAAGAACATCCAACACATATGCAAATATAAGAGAAATAAATGCTATAGGTTGACGTAAAACCGAATGAAAAAAGTTTAGAGATGAAGCTACAAATTAAAAGACTTAGACTAAGTATTACAGTGATTAACTTCTGAAAACAAACAAAGATCTAAGCTATGCAATAGAAATTGCAAGAAACCTGAAAAGAGAGAAAATCTAAAACTAAAACTAAAAGTACTTAGGAGTTGTGTGTTCAACTCATTTATAAGAAGGCTATACCCCCGAATAGGCTACCTGAATGGGGAGCAAAAGATGACCGTGCCCTTGCACAAATATCATAATTTCGGATACACCCAGTTGAATCTCGAGCACTAGGACCGGTACTCACTTTTCAGTACCGGTACTCCACATCTACTGGGCCTTTAATAGCTTTGAGTACCGGTACTCACCTTCCTCTGCACCTTTAATAGCTTTGAGTATTGGTACTCACATTTCCAGTATCGATACTCACCTTCAAATTATGCATAATTTCACTCCTTAGATGCATGGAACCTCCCGTTGGCGCATAAAACCTCGAGTGACCATCCCTACAGCTTTGAAAGTCCTCAATCACATTGGGGAACCATTCCTTAGTTTGAAGAGAGAGGAAGAACAAGATTTGAGTAGGCTTTGGTGAATTGCTTTGAAATTCGGCTCCGCTTGGAAGTGAAAACGCACATAAGTGCTTCCTTCAAAACATGTATGTCCTCTAAGAATCCAAAGACACTTCAAAAAGGTGCAAGGAACATTGAACAACCTTCGAGAGCATAAAACAGAAAAGAAAGTCAAAAGCACCTATTCTACACAAACTAAAGGCAAAATACGAGCTAGAAAGGCTAAAGCAAGTATAAAATGCGTACTTATTGTGTAGGCAAGGAGCAACATTACACCTTCCATGTCGGTCTCTTAACTGCTTGAGGCCGACTTGCACCCTATGGGTTTTATCCCTTCGAGTAGGTAAACCAAAGTCCATATTTGGTTTTCATACATGGAATCCATTTTTGACTTCATGGCTATAAGCCGCCTATCAAACTTTGACTATTCAGATACTCTTCATAGATAGTAGGCTCATCATTCTCTATGAGCAATACGTCATTCCGTTCACTGATGAGAAATTCATATATCTCTGGAACGTGTGTATCCTACTTGACCTACAAAGCACTTGTGCTTTAGAAGGACCACCTTCTATTTCATCTCTATGAATATCAACCTCAAGTTCAGGCAGTTGATTTGCTTCTGCTTGAGCACTTTGAACTTCTCCAAGCTCAACTTTGCTTCCATTATCTTTTAGAAGAAACTCTTTCTCTAAGAAAACAACATGCTTTGAAACAAATACCTTTTGTTCCAAGGAGTTGTAGAATGGATATCCCATTGTTTCTTTTGGATATCCTACAAACAGACACTTTTCAGATTTAGCTTCTAGTTTGTCTGACAATATCCGCTTCACATAAGCTGGATAACCCCATGCTTTCATGTGAGAATGATATGGTTTCTTATTAGTCCATATCTTATATGGAGTAACATCAGTTGTCTTGTTTGGGACTCTGTTGAGGATATAAACAACAGTCTCGAGTGCATAACCCTAGAAGGATTTGGGAAGGTCTGCCTTGCCCATCATAGACCTCACCGTATCCTATGATGTTAGGTTCTCCTTTCAGCCACACCATTGTGTTGTGGCATGTAAAGTGGAGTCCATTGTGATTGTATCCTATGATCTATAAGATAATCTAGAAACTCTTGGCTTAAGCATTCACTACCTCGATCGAAACTAAGTGTCTTAATATTTCTCCTAAGTTGTTTCTCTACTTCATTTCTGAATTCTTTTAACTTTTCAAAAGCTTTAGACTTGTACTTCTTAAGATACAAGTTCCCATATCGTGAGTAGTCCTCTGTAAAGGTAATGAAGTAGATGAAACCACCACTAGAATGCGTGGACATTGGACCACATACCTGTATGTATTTTGTCTAAAGGCCCACTAGCACGTTCACCTTTTCCCTTAAAGCGTAACTTAGTCATCTTGCCTAATAAACCAGATTCACATGTGTCATATGATTTGTAACACTCCCAAACTCATTTCTTGTTAGGGTTGAGTTGAGAAGATCTCTAAGGCTCCTATATATGTGTTTTGGGAAGGGTCCAGCTGCAAGTTAAACTAAGAAAATTTCACATTTTGCTCATACTCCAATGGGACTTTAGGAAACGGGTTTTGGGTCGTAAATAAAGAGAGATTTGGTAGTAAGTCCCTTCCCGGTAAATTGTATCACACCAGTAGACTTGATGTTAGGCTTTTGAATTTCCGGTCGGACCCTATAGACCAGAAATTTATGGTAACTTTACTCGAGCAGTCTAATGGCGAGAGGTTGCATGAAGACCTCGTGCGAGTAGAGGTCGACGAGACCTCATCTGTAGAGGTCGAGCGGACCTCGTTCAACAAGGTCGTGGACCTCATGCGGCCCAGTCGGCGAGACCTCACGTGAGAGGGTCGGCGGACCTCACCCGGCGAAGATCAGCGAGACCTCATCAGCGGTCGATGGAGCCTCATCTTGTAGGTCGCGAGACCTCATCTATAGCGGCTTGATTCGGGTTAGCTTGCGGGTTGATACGTATGACCTCTGACCCCGAGGAGTCATAAATCCTTCGTCACGAACTCCGTTTGGGTGTTCTTAGACTCTATGGAAAGCCCATTAGTCGAGAATCGTGATATGCCCGAGAGGGGATATTAGGTGTCAGAACGAGGTGTTAGACCGGAGCTCGCCAAGGTCAGGTCAGCTCGTCGATTCGAGTTTGACCACATTATGACCTCGACCGGAAGGTCATAACTCCTTCGTCCAGAACTCAGGTCGGGTGTTCTTAAACTGTATGGAAGAAGACCATTGAGTCAAGAATCCGATGATATGCCTAAGGAGGATATTAGGTGTCAGATCGGTGTTAGGCCAAGTCCGCAGTCGGGTGCTTCGTCAGGTTCGTTTGACTACGTATGACCCTCCGACTTCGGAAGAGTCATAACTCCTTCGTGGGAACTCAGGATTTGGGTGTTCTTAGACTCTATGGAAATCCCATTGAGTCAAGTCATTGATATTCCTAAGGAGGATATTGGGTGTCGGTGAGGTGTTGGGCCGAGGCTCAGGAGTCAGTCGGCTCGTCCGATTCGAGATTTGACTACGTATGACCTCCAACTTCGGAAGGTCATAACTCCTTCATCCGAACTCCGATTTGGGTGTTCTTAGACTCTATGGAAAGCCCATTGAGTCAAGAATCCATTGATATGACTAAGGAGGATATTAGGTGTCAGACTGAGGTGTTAGACCCAGCTCACAGAGGTTAGGTTAGCTCGTCTAGTTCAGGATTTGACTACGTATGACCTCCAACTTCGGAAGGTCATAACTCCTTCGTCCGAACTCCGATCCGGGTGTTCTTAGACTCTATGGAAAGCCCATTGAGTCAAGAATACAACCATACATAATATGATAAGTGGAACTCATAGGTCAAAAATAAGGAAAGCTTGATGAAAATATGATAATCATAGTATATCATGCATAATATAAGATAGATACAAGTATAAGATAAATAAAAGTGCAGAGTACGTGTATAGAATATAAGGTATGAGTATAAGTTCTGTAACTCCCTACGCGGGAGATAGAGACGATGCGATAAATTACAAGTAAAGCGTCTGAAGTATAGAAATGTATTGGTATATGTCATAAGATATGATAGTCTAATAAAGTACATGAAGATATAAGTTAACAAGATATAAGATGTTACCAGGAATGAGTACATGTATGAATATAAGAATGAGTAAATGCATGCATGACAAAAATATAGGAATATATGTATTATAGAGAAATATGAGAACCGTAATATGAAGCTACAGATAGGAGAACGAATATAGATTTAAAGTAATGATATTATATATTGCATAAGCAATCATGATAACAATAGTTATTCATGCTTATGAGATAATAATACGAAGAAAATGTAATAAAGCGAATTGCACATGTTTGACCCAGTAAGAGGATAGATTGGCATGCCTATTAGGAAAAATAAGTACGTAGCATATAAGTTATGTTACGTTGCATTTATGATATCGAGGCCCTAGTTTGGGTCGATGAGATAGATCTGTTTGGATCACGATGGCCACGAAAAGGTCACCCGCAAGCGCCTTGGGCCTTTATAAGATGGCTCATTGTCATCCTGTTAACAACATAGGGCCACTGATAAGACCATTGTTTCGTGCGAGTGAGTACAACGCCTTTGGGCCACCCATAAAGTTTCCCTATATCCACTTCTTTAGTATTCTGAGCATGAAACATAAAACAAATGATTTGAATATGACATGTGAAAAGATATGATATGATCTGAGAAGCATAGCATTGCTATGTGATGATAAGTTCTGTAACATGAGATTATACGATCCGACGTGATATATGAAAATATATAAGAATGTAATATGATCTGAAAAGTTAATATGATAATATAGTACATGGAAAGCGATTACCTTTGTGGTGCCGATCACAGTATGAAAAGCATTAAAGTATATAATTAGAGATATGCGAAGACGAAAACATGTAATGGAAAGATTGTTATGCAATAGGAATGTAAAGATGATAAGTAATCAAAAGTTATATGAATATGTATAGATATATGAAATGCATATGTATAAGCTTGAGACGGTCACCATTGGTGGTTGTCCATGCTTATGTTCCCACTAAGCATAAAGCTTAGCACGGGTGTTCAATCCGTGTAGATGCGAAGCGAAAGAAAGGATGAGAGGACGGGACATCCCACATCATCGAGCCGGGCCGGCTCGAGAGATAGGTGCTCACGCCTTTAACCCGCGATCTCTGATGTTTTGTATTATATTAGAAAAAAAAAATGTACATGTATAAGTAAATGGGACTCAGTATATGTGTATAGATTTTGATGGACACCACTATGGTGGTAGTTCTTTTTATAAATGAAAATGATTTTTGTTATTACAGAAATTGTTTGTATACCCTGAATGCGAGTTCGGCTCGAGAAAGAACACCGTTAATAAGTCAGTAGATAGTCTTCTTCGGACTCGGTTCGGATCATAGTCGAGATTGGACTAGGGATCGAGAGTGCGATAAAAACCCAATGGTATCGGGCGAGGTTTAGGCGTTTGCGGAATAGCCTAAACATAGATAGAAATATAGATGCTATTCTAGATAGAGTATAAGATACGAGTCACAGATAGAGTATAAGATAGAAAAGATAAAAATACCATGCATTGTAGGAAGAGTGTTGGCCTACGTGTGGATGTCCTTGTGTTTTTGTATAGATGGATGAAGCTACAATCTAGTTGAAGAAAGGTACATTGAAAGGGTTTTAACCTAGGGAACATGGGTTGCAAACACGATCCTTGAATCTATTAGAAGTGAGAGTCAGACACCAGCTAAGCCAAATGAAGCCTTGTTGAGAATAACATAAGACATGGCTCGGATATTGGATGAACTGCATGAGTCTATCAAGAACTATAGAGCACCTGCGACTACTCTGCAGCAGGTGACTTTTTGTCAATTGGTACAAGATGCTATGAAAGTAGGAACGTTTGAAATAAGTAACTAAGAAAGGTCTTAGAAGAAGAAGGGTAAAAGAGTCAGAGAGTCTCAAGCTAAGCCAGCTCATGGTTCAGCTACAAAGAGAATAAGACAAAATGTAACACCTAGTTCTGGGAGAGACATGTCCACAGGACAAGGAAAGAACCTGGAGTGCCTTCATTGCCATAGACGGCATTCGGGTGTTTGTAGAGTGTGGACTGGAGGGTGCTTCAGATGTGGGAGTATAGATCACTTCTTGGCCAACTGTCCAAGAGAATCTAGAGTTAATATAAATCCGCAAGGAAGTGGCTGAGGAAGATCGGTTGCTACACCTTCGACTTGGGGTCGAGGTGGTCGAATCGGCCGAGAGGGCGTGGAGGTCAATGTCGGAGGCAGGTGGATCATCCAGCCTTGCTCTTTTCCTTGCGATAACCCATGCTATGCGAGGCTGCGGAGGAGCAAGATAACTCGATGTGATTGTTGGTATGTATTCTCTATTTAATAATTGAGATGCATGTATAGATGATAATGAAGTAGTATAGACACAACATATAAACTAGAAATGAAAAGAAAATATAAAAGACATGAAAAGAAAGGATTTGACATAGAACATGCAAATGACAGAGTATGAATTTCGAGGACGAAATTCTTTTAAGGGGAGAGTTGTAACACCCCAAATTATACCCTAACAGTTTATTAACATGTGTAGGGTATAATAAAAGTAAAAGTATATTTATCCGAAATAAATTGAAGATAAAAATAAAATGAAAGAACTTGGAATTAATACAACAGTTAAGAAGATAAATTAATAAATTACCAATTCATGACCCGAGGTAAACTGATATAATAAGTTCGTATGCGAAGTAGGATTTTGATAAATTGAATTGAGAATAAAAATGAAAATGAGGACCAAGAGTAATAAAATAAGATATTAGAATAAAATAAAGAAAGAAAATTGTGGAAGAGACAAGTGGCTTGAAGAGAAAGAGGAAGTTTCCTCCTTGGAAAGTGAAATAAAAGGGATAAGATCGAATAAGGATGAATAAAATAAATATCTCATTTTGGTCTTGGGAGAAGAGAAGAGAAAGGAAGAAGAAGAAGAAGAAGAAGAAGAGAAAAGAAAAGAAGAAAGAAGGAAAAGAAAAGAGAAGATCACAGGTATGGATACATGTCTTGGTTGTATGGAACTACTAAATTTGAGTATGGAATTTGAGTATGGGTGTATGGAACTACTAAATTTGAGTATGGAATTTGAGTATGGGTGTAAGGAACTATGAAATTTGAGTGTGGAATTTGAGTATGGAATTTGAGTATGGGTGTAAGGAACTATGAAATTCGAGTGTGGAATTTGAGTATGGAATTTGAGTATGGGTGTAAGGAACTATGAAATTTAAGTATGGAACCATGAATATGTGTATGTAAACTATGTGTGTATGGAACTTGTTAAGTTCCCATATGGAAAAATATCGATTTTTCGGTACACTTATATGAAAACTATGTGTGTGAGTTTAGTTTTGAATGCAGAAAGTTTAGATACATGGTTTAGAACCCTTTATTTTGGTATGGTTTGGGTTTGGGGCTCGAGCTTCGTTTAACTGTTAGGGTTGAGTTGAGAAAGATCTCTAAGGCTCCTATATATGTGTTTTGGGAAGGGTCAGTGCCAGTTCGGCAAGGCACCTATTTTGCTCATACTCAATATGGGACTTTAGAGCAGGTTTTTAGATTGAAATAAAAAAAATTTGGTAGTAAGTCCTTAATTAATTGGCATCACATCAATGAACTTGATGTTAAGCACTAATTTTAATTGGACCCTATGGAACCAAGTTATGGTCTTTTTACTGCGAATAGTCTAATGGCTGAGAGGTCGGCATGAGAGAGACCTCATGGTAGAGGTCTGAAAATGAGACCTCATCCTTTGGTCCGGCAAGCCTCCTTCCTGTAAGGTCGCGTACCTCTCGGTCCGGTGAGGTCGCGAGACCTCGCCCAGCCCGAGTCGGCCAGGACCTCGCCCAGTAAGTCGTGATTCATGACGAATGTTGCGAGACCTCACCTAGCCGGAGGTCGTGAGACCTCCTTGACGAGAGGAATTGACCAGGACCTCATCTGTAGAGGTCGATGGAGCCTCATCAGTTAGCCTCGCCCGGGTTGACTACTTATGACCCTAACTTCGCCTGAAACCTCGACTGGTGTTCTTAGACTCTATGGAAGCCCATCGAGTCAAGAACTACGATATGCCCTACAGGATATTAGTAAGGTCGCATCCCAGGTGTTAGACGAGCCTCACCGAGGTCGTCACGTCCGCCAGACGACTCATGCACTCCAACTTCGGAAGATCATAACTCCTTCGTCCGAACTTCGATTCTGGTGTTCTTAGGCTCTATGGAAAGCCTATTGAGTCAAGAATACATCCATACATAATATGATAAAAGTGGAACTCATATTAGGTCCAGAAATAAGGAAAAATAGTAAGCATATATGATAATCATAGTATATAATGCATAATATAAGATAGATACAAGTTTAAGATAGATAAAAGTACAAGTACGTGTATAAGTACTCCGTATAGTATAAGTTCAGAACTCCTAATGGGAGAGATAGACAATCCGATAAATTACAAGTAAAACATACAAGTATAGAAATGTATTGCATATGTCATAAGATATGATAGCTTCAATAAAGTACATGAAAGATAAGGTTAACAAGATATAAGATGTTACCAGAATGAGCATGAATATAAGAATGAGTAAATGGCGATGATAAAATATAGGAATATATGTATTATGTAGAAATATGATAGAACCAGACAGAAGTTATGCATAGGAGAACGAATATAGATTTAAAGTAATGATAGTATATCAGATAAGCAATCATGATAACAATAGTTATTCATGCATGAGATATTACAATAAATGTAATAAAACTGACGTCAAGTTCAATCAAGTAGAGGGATGGTGCATGCCTTATTAGTGAAAATAACCAGAGCATATGTTATGCTCATTCCTCGTTATGATATCGAGGCCCCGTTTCAGTCTGTGAAGTGAGATAGATCCCGTCAGATCACGTGGCCCCGAAAGTGGTCTGTACTCATAGCGCCTTCAGCCTTTATATATAAGACAATCATTGTCTCGCATAACGATAATGTCATTCTACTAAGTAAGACCACTGCTTTCAGACATGAGTACAATACTGCCCTTATGTTTCCCTATATATCCACTTCTTTGGTATTTAAGGCATGAAACATAAAACAAATGATTTCAAATATGACATGAAAAGATATGATAAGAGGAGAAGTATAGCATTGCTAAGTGTGATGATAAGTTCTCAGAACATGAGATTACATTATCCGACGTGGATATATGAAAATATATAAGAATGTAATATGATCTGATAAGTTAATATGATAATACAAGACGGGAAACAAGATGACAGACACACTTGATCACAGATAGCTTTAAACAAGAAAAGTATGATAAGAGATATGCCAAAGACAGAAAACAATAACTGAAAGATTGTTATGCAATAGGAAATGTAAAGATGATAAGAATCAAAAGTTATATGAATATGTATAGATATATGGTAAAATGCATATGTATGTTTTTGAGATTTTCATTACCATCGGGTGGCTGTCCATGCTTATGTTCCCACTTAAGCTGCAGCTTAGCACGGGTGTTCAATCCGTGTAAGTACAGAAGGTAAGACAAGGATAGAGGATGTGACATCCCACATCATCGAGCAGCGCCTTAGAGATAGAGCGTTTCACCGTGACCGCCTTACCCATCTCTCGATGTTTTGTATTATATTAGAAAAAAATGTACATGTATAAGTAAATGGACCAAAGATATGTATAGATTTTGATGACACCACTGGGTGGTAGTTCTTTTTATAAATGAAAATGATTTTTGTTATTGCTGCAATTGCTAGATACCCACACAGTTCAGATATGAGAAAGAACCGGCCAATGAGAGTCCCAAGATATGTCTCGCGCCTGACTGCCCATCCGCGATCTAGTCGTACCCTGGATCGGGTAGACATGATTCATAATCAAATGACCCTAAGCTTCCATCCTTATGTAGCTTAGACATTCGCTTTTCACTTATGTGACCAAGATGACAATGCCACAAGTAAGATAATTTAAAATTATCTTGTCTCTGTCTTTTATTGTCATGGATAGTTAAAATTGAATTAGACATATCTAATAGGTAAATACCATTGTTTAATGTACCATTAGCATAAATAACATTATTCAACATAATGGAACAACAATTGTCACTCAATGTTAAATGAAAACCTTTTCTAATCAAAGCAGATATAGAAACAATGTTCATAGTCAATGTTGGAACATAATAACAATCTTCCAAATTTAACATTAGTCCATTAGGAAGAGATAAAACATAAGTCCCTAAGCTAATGCAACAATTCTTGCTCCATTCCCCACACATAAGTCTGTCTCCCTTACTAAGTTTCCTACTACTCCTGTTTTACTATCGCATATGTGTGAGCCATAACTGCATTTTATTGAAACCTTAAACTCATCTAGTTTTAATCCATTTTTCTAGCATGTTTCTATAAGTTTATGAGAAACTTTAATGCTGAATTATGGAATATTCACCAACTTTGTGTTTTGCAGGTTTTAAATGAAAAAAAGACAATTCTAGCAAGAAAAATGTAAAAATTTTGGCTAAGGTTAAAAAACTATGTCATGATGCGGATCTCAAGAGAACTAACAAGTTGGCTGCCGCAACAAGGTGTCGCCTGCCACGATACAATATGAGAGATCGACCAAGAATTGCTATGGCTAAAGAAGTGAGTATTGAGACAAAGGAATTCAGAAGACAACTTTGTCGCAACAAAAGAGAACTATGTCATGACATCGATCAAGGCAAATGGAAGTGGAAACTTGTCGCGGCATTTTTCAACTCTGCCGACACAAAATTCAGAGTAAGCAATGGAAGGCAAGACAACTTTGTCGCGATAGAAAAGTTTTATGTCGCGACAAACACAACATAAGGTTGAAGTGAAGTATATCGACAAAGAAATCTATTGTCGCGACTAAAGATGAGAAGAATTGTAAGATGAATGTTGCGACACAGAAAAGTATGTTGTGACGCAAAAAAGTATGTTGCAACGCAGAAAAGTATGTTGCGACACAATGAATAACTGAAGGCAGAGATCTTTGTCGCGACACTGATCAAGCAGTGGTCAATAGAGCTTTGTTTCAATAATCAAATTTATGTCACGACAATAAACGCTGTAGAGAAAGAAATTTATGTCACGACAATAAATGCTGTAGAGAAAGAAATTTATGTCACGACAAAAGAAAAGTATGTCGTGACAGAAAATGGAAGAGAAATGAAACCAACAAAGACAATTTTGTTTCGACAAGGATTTCAACATTGTAACAAATAGTCCAGCCAGCAATAAAGATCAAAGAAGAAACTATGTCGCAATAACAGACCCATCCAACAGTAAGAAACTCTATCACGACAAAAGAAATTATTGTCACGACAGAGATTGAGAAGAACCACAAAAGTATGTCGCAACATGGTAAAGAATGTTGCAACAAAGTGAAGAGCTAGAGGTAGAGAATTTTGTTGCAACAAAAGAAAACTATATCGCGACAGAAGCTGAAAAGGAGAGAACAGAAGACTGTCGCGACATTGTATTTTATGTTGCGACATTTCAAACTTATGTCGCAATATAGAGCAAGGCTGAAAGACAAGAAGTTTTGTCGCGACAGCAGCCTATGGCGATGTAATCTGGTAGAAGTGTTAAATGACAAGTTATGTTGCAATAAAGTTTTTATGTCGCGACACAAGACACTCATGTCGTGACAAAGATTAGACAACTTCAATGAAAGTATGTCGCGACATTTCCAATTTATGTCGCGACAGAATTCATGAAGAGAGCATGAAAATATGTCGCGATAGAACTTTCTATGTCGCGACAAAGGAGTGAACTGGGCCATAATTTTTGGGATCCATAATCTCAGCCTAGAAGTGTGGCCCATTATTTGAAAATCTATAAATGTATCGATCTAAGGCACTGCATGCGCCCGCCAAACTAGGAACTTTCGTAGCCGAACTCCTTTTGTATACATTTTTTTATATTATATATATTTTTTATTTTCTTTAATTTAGTTTTTAGAGTAGCATTTTAGTTAGTTTTTCTTGGAGAATTGAGCAGTGATTTGATGTGAAGTTTCGAGATGGTTTTATTTGTAAAATTCTGCTTTTCATTAATGTCCTCAAATAAGGAATTTTGAAATTTTCTGGAGTTCATCTATTTCCAATTCATTTAAAATTTCAAGAAATTTACCCGATCGCTAGTCACTGCTTCTTATAATCCAGCTTGAAAGATCGAACTCCATTCGGGGATTGGATCGATATTAGTTATTGTTTTTCTCGCTTCAACTGGGACAGAATGTCAATATAATCTCTAAATCCTCGAATTTTATTTAAATGGTATTGATTTTGTATTTGTTTGTTCAAAATATTAGTAGCTTGTACCCAGAAAATGACTTTATCTTGCTCTGATTTCCGAGAAGCTCTATAAGTGACACAGAGACGAAGATTCCTGAGAGTATGAAGCAGTTACTTGGGGGTATGTTAGACTAATATTATGGAATTAATGAACTCTTAAAGATTACTTTGATAGATCACTTACTCATGGTGTGTGGATAGTTGGATGATATATCAATTTAATTGATGAGAGGTTTCGCCTCAATCTGATGAAAGGATCTGACCTTGTGTTGAAGATAGATCTAATCACATGGGGAGAATTTTCATTAAATCTAATGGATGATATGCCAATTAAATTGGGGAAGACTTGCATTATCTTGTCTATACGGCAGCAAATCTTCACCCTAAGAAAAGGGTGTGAAGTACTAATAAAGGAAAATACCCGCATCTAAAGAGGATTATATTCTACAAGTAACCGATTGTATTCTTATGTGTGCGAAAAGGAACATGGATCTCTAATTAGTGAAATGTATGGTGTGTGGAGAAATCCAAGCCATACTACCTTGCATCTTTTGGATGTTCGTGATTTCAAACCATGACTAAACTAATGTTATAAAATAATGCAGAAATCGATAATTATACATTGAACTTAATCCCAGTGTTACTTACCCAGTGAACTTTTCAATCCAATTATTTTAAATTCTTTATACATATATTATAGAGTTTTAATTAGTTTTTATTTTCATTTAGTTTAAACCAAAACCGCTTTTAATTTTAGAGTTCAAATAACAAGCATCTTGAGTAGATGGGGTAATTGATGTTTAGATTTTTCATCAATCTTCGTGGGAACAATATCTGGACTTAAATCCACTTTTATTACTTGAATGACCTGTGCACTTGCAGTGATCTAGAAAAAAAATACAATTTTAATTGAAGTCTTCTCATCTAAGGCAATAATATGTTTTATATCAAACACTCCACAACAAGTTGGGTATCGTTATTCCAATCGATCGTTCTTCGCAAATGCGGTTGAGAATTTGGGTGACCTTCAAATTTTGGTCTATACAAAAATCAGTAAACAAGTTTTTGATTCTGAACAAAATCAGTCAATCTCTTCCCTACTGAATGATATCCATTTTCCTTTGACATATACTGTCTTGTCTTTCATTCCCACCATGTTTGTGTAGAATTCTTTCACCACATCTACGAAACTAGGAGCCTTATGCTCACAGAAAAGGTGCCATCCTCTGCTCTCAACTATTTCTTGGAATGGTGATATCCACTTGCTGAAGCCTCTTTCGCCAATAAAGTATTTGTGTCGCACTTGTCCGTTCGTGCGAAATACAAGCCTGCATTCAAATTGCTTGCCTTTTCTTCATACTTCCTGCTCTAAATTTCTTCAGCTCCTCTTTCTCTTTCCGGTTTCTTCCATCTGATCATTTAGTCTTTGCTCTAGCTTCTTCAGCTCTTTCTCCTTCTTGTTATGTTTCTGCCTAAGTTGCTTGGACTTTTTCTTCTTCCCTCTTGGCATACTCTTCCATCATTTCATTCAGATTAGGAACCAAGGGTGAGGGCTTAGACATGGTTAGAATAAGGTTTTGGGAATTTAACGTTTTCGAAAGGGAAAGAAAGAGATTTGGTGACTGAAGACGAATGGGTTGATGGTTTATGAGGAAGGTGGCCTTTTAGATTTCAAAAATTGTCTATTTATGGGTTAACTATTTTGTTGTGCCTTCATTAATTGTTGCGACAAAAACTAACCTATATTCCCTTTTTAATCTAGTGTCGCGACATAGAGAAATTATGTTGCGACATATTTTCGAAAAGCTAGGTCTGTCCTTTGTTGCGACAGAGCAAGTATGTCATGATAGAAAAATATTATGTTCCAGTGTATTTGTATTACGATAGAAAAATATTATGTTCCAGTGTATTTGTGTCGCGACAAACAATTTCTTGCAAAATAAGAGTTTAGAGCCAATTTGGTCGCGACATAGAGAAATTATGTCGCGACCTAGTTCATTCATTTCACTTGACATAATGTTGCGACATAATAAGATATGTCGCGACAAACTTCCCTATGACTTCAAACAGGCTAGTGCACTCTTTGTCGCGACAAAGAGAACCATTGTTGCAATAGAATCGAAACATTGTTGCGACAAGAGAATTTATGTTGTAACAATCTTATGGCTTTCCTCAAAAATTCACAATTAACATTTTTCAATCCACACATAAATAACAATATGCAATATTTCCATCCCACTCAAATCATACTTATGAAAAAATCTAATCATCAAAGAACCTCAACTCAAGTATGAACAATCATATTTAATTTCTCACCTAATATAACTCAAAGATGATCATCATCATTAAGATATTCAAGGAAAGAGCACAACAAAGCTATTTAAACTTTCCTACTTTAAAAAAATTTACATTCCCCCAAAATTCAACTATGCATTTTCATTCATAACAATTAGGGAAAAAGAGAAACCCCCCCTTATAGTAATTCCTTCTTGATAAGTCTGAGTAGGAATGATTCTAAATAAAATCCATCTCTAGTACAACTTCATTGTCCTGAAAAATTAACAAAATTAACAAAATAAAATTTCAAACAAAATTAAAAGTAAACTTCAAACACAAATTTAACCAAACAAGCTAACTGTGAAAATTAAAATTGCTTCGAGTCATTTTCTAAGAAGTCGCTATTTAATGTCTCTAGCTAGACATTTGCTGCAAAATGTTTTCCTTTCAACAAAAATTCTCTTCTCTCTTCAAATCTTGATCAATCTTCATTTATGTTCCCTCTAAGGTAATGCTTAAATATCTTACCATTCACTTTAAATTCACTTCCGTGATTCGCTGTCATTGTGTAACACTTAAAATATACCCTAACAATTTTATAACATGTTTAGGGTATAAAATAAGTTAAAATTGTATTCGTCAAAAAAAATGACATTTTTATGAAAAAGTGTAAAACTATAATTTTGTCGCTTGAAAATTCGAAACTTTCTAGATCCTCAGATGATCTAAACTGACACCGCTTGAACTGCCTCGCGAAATCTAGAGCCACCTTGCCGACCTTGTCGATTCCGAGACGCCGAATTTTCACTTAAATTCGAGGCAACGAGCGTCGGGTGAACCCCAAAAATAGGATTTTTAGAAAAATCTCAAAAATTGAAAATATATATAGAATGTCCATTTAATATTATTGGAACTTGAATCAAAGCGAAATAAATCGCTTCTTCGAAATGAAACCGAGAAGGACAAGAGGGGCATGTGGGCCCCACCTTAAGTTTATATATATATATATATATATATATATATTTGGCAGTAGCCGAGAGAGATGAGTGTGAGAGCGCTTTAATGTTTTTATTTTTTTTATTTTCTTCTCTTCTCTTTTTGATACACGGAGTTTCGATCTTCGGAATTCATCAGGCAAAGAACGAAAGTTCATCTACTCGATGAGGGATTCGCGTGAGTACCAAAAACATGAGATTTCACCGAGAATTCAAGTAAGAAGTTCGGAAAATCCTAAGTTTTGGTACTTTCTCAGATCTACGACATTCTAACGGTCATAATTGGTTGGACCAAGAGACAAAGTTGATCCACGCATCGCGAGCTACCGTGGGTACCAAAATCTTGGACTTTCGTCAAACTCCACGAGGATTTTCCCTACTTGGAATAAAAGTCATGTAATGGCATAGGTTGTTTTCGGGGCCGGAATAGGCCGTGTGATTTAGTTCCAAGATTTTGAGACTAAATATTGGAAATTTTTGGGACTGGATTTCTGGCAGTCCCGGACTGTATTGAAGGATATAAATTAAATAAAGAATAAGAATATATATGAATATATGATATGATATGAATAGATGAATAATATGAATATAGGAATATATGAAATGAATATATGATAGAAATACATGAGAATAGGAAGTATACAATTAGACAACACATGCTAGAAATGCACAAATGATAAAATAGATACATGTATGGTAAGAATTATGAATACAAAGAATTGAAGTTAAAAGATATATGAAAAATGCAAAGATACAAATATATGGTTGTAAATATCAGATATGATTACTCGAATAACAATAATTATTCTGGGAATATGAGATATATAATCGAACATAAAATACACATGGATCAGCTCGCTAGAACCTCGGTAGAGAGATAGATAGGCATGCCTATAGGATATAGCATTGCAAAGATACAACATAAATGGCGCCTGCCGGCCGATGACATAGATCCCGTTTGATCATTATACGCCCTGTCGGGCCATACGCATGTAGAGATCATCGGCTCGTACAAAGGATAAGACCTTCGGTACATACGCTTATTTTCAGATTCGCTTCAAGGTTATGCAGCATGGAAACATAAAACAGATGACAAGTATACAAGTACAAGAATTAAAGTGTCAATGACATGAAATGTATATGACAGATAAAGTATATGAAAAACATATGAAAGTATAGTATATGAAAAGCACAGGATATGAAAATCATAGGAAAGTATAGTATAAGAAAAGTACAAGATGAAAATATGTGTGAAGCACAATATGACAAGACAAGATGAAATGAAAGTATATGACAAAATATGCAAATACATGAAATCACATCAAGTATCGAATGACAAACATGACGAGATTCTCTCGACCATTGCGAATGCCAATTCTATACGAGTGAAAACGAAATGCAAAGTATATGACAATACAAGATCGATAAGAAATATATGATAAAACAATACAAGAAATGAATAGTGGTATAGTCACAATGCAGCCACTACATGAAAGGACATGATATAGGTACAAGATAAGAAATGATATATGTAATAAGATATAGAATGTGTAATAAATCATAGAACTGAAAGATGAAAAAGACTAGAAACAGTAAAAGACAATGAAAGCATTTATCAAGCTTGCGATTTATCAATGTTATTGGTCAGTCCATATATATGTGTTTTCCTATTGCCGCAGTTTAGCACCCGGTTTTAACTGCGGTAGTACATGTTTTAGGCAAGAGGATAGGACATCCCACATCAGCAGCCAAAGGCCATCTCAGAGATAGGTGCCCACTGGAAGACCTTTTGGTCTATTTTGTATATGTAATTTTGTTTATTTTGTAAACAATGTAAATATTGTAAATGTTGAACACTTCACTGTTCCGCAATCTCTGATTTTCATTGGACAGGTATAGGTATAGTTTTGTAATAGTGAAATTGTAATAGTACAAGTAATGGGACTCAAGTATATGTGTATAGAATATAATGAATGCCACTATGGTGGTATGTATAATGTATATGTAAAAGAATTTTTGTTATTACAGAAATTATGCATATGAATGAGAAAACAAGTACAGGTGTCAGCTCTGAGAAAGAAAAGGTTAAAGAGTCCTAGTTCGGGCAGACACCTCGACACTTACTCCGTGCCGGCAAGGCACATCAGCCTAAGGGGGTGTAATACTTAAGTACCACCGTAAGGACCACTCCATCTCGACTTTAGTTTTCCTGAACAAGCTGAGCTCAGAATTATATAATAAGACTTATTCTGCTTGAATTCTTCCTCAAAATCTTCTCGATCACGCTTACTTTGCCTTATCTGTAGATTCTAGCATCATTATGTTTTATTTAACTCTTCTAGTTCATTCATTTTGAGTAATCTTTCTTCTCGTAGCTTGAAAGTTAAGCACCATTTTCTGATGGCCCACATATAGCTTTGTATTCCAATTTTAGAGGAGATATTGCTGCTTTCCAAATACAATTCTGCATGGGATTCCATTTGAGCTAGAAGGTAGCCTATAAGCCTCACAAAGGCATCATTGCTTTATAGACCGCCTTTTTCGCTTATTAATCAAGTTTCTCCAATTTTCTTTATCTCCCCGTTGGAAATTTCGTTGCCCATTTGATCGAGGGTGATAAAGCCAATTCCATTACATGTTTAATTCCATAATCAAGCCATGAGTTTCGCAAAAACTTTATTTGCAAATGGTTTCATCACTACGATTACCTCTGGGTGCTCCAAATATGCTCAAAATATTTCTTTGTATAACCTAACAACTCAGATAAGATCATTTATGGGACAAGATATTGCTTCCACCCATTTGGATACATAATCCACAATTAGGAGAATGTATAGATTTCCAAATGATGATGGAAAAGGTCCCATAAAGTCTATTCCCCACACATCAAAAATTTGCACCACCAGGATTCCTTGTAGGGGCATCTCATTTCTTTTACTTATGTTTCCCATTCTCTGACATCTATCGCAATGTTTTACCCATTCAAAACAGTATTTGAATAGAGTAGGCCAATAAAAACCTGATTGGAGAATTTTATGAGCTGTTCCATCTCCTGCAAAATGTCCTCTATATGGTGATGCATGGCCTTTATCAATAATTTTACCTTGTTCTATTTCTGGTACACATCTCCTGATAATCATTTATGCTCCTCTTTTGAAAAGTAATGGATCATCCTAAATATAGAATCGCATCGCTTCAACTTTCTTCGTTGGTCAATCTATATGGCATAATTCCACACTAAGTAATTCACAATATCAAAGATACCGTGGTGTTTGAAAGACAAACATGCTTCAATGAAACATACTTCAATACCCATTGATTATAATTAGAAATAGTGTTAACCTCAATGACAAAATATTATTTCAAGTAGATGGGGAATTTGATGCCTTCTTTTCGCGACCCCAAGTAGTTTTTATACCTCCATCGAATTATCTTGGCCACATGGAAGCAAATCCCTTTTGGTGCTTTCTTTGTAGCCTTCTTAGTTACACCTCCCTTAACTTTCATGAGTTTTTTCTTCTTCTTGTTCTTAGAAATTTTCTTCGAACCAGAAGAATCCACAAGCATCACAGTTTTGGGTACTCAATTGTCTTGAGCATGTTTATCAGTCCAGGAATGGTGGTCTCGATGTTGTTCATATGATATTTAATCATAAACTGTGCAAAACTATTAGGAAAACTTGAGAGAATCAAGTCTATACTTAACTCATGATCCATCACGAAACCAAGCTGACCTAACGCCTCAATGTATCCATTCATCTTTAGTGCATGCTACACTGGAGATGTACCCACTTGCATCTTGGTGCGAAAGAGCAGCTTTGAGACCTCAAACCTTTCAGATCTCGCTTGTCGGGTCAAAATGCTCCCTTATATGGAATATCATAGTATAGGCACTCATTGCCTTATGCTGCTTTTGAAGCTCTAGAGACATGGATGCAAGCATAATGCATCCAACCATCTCACTGTCTACCAGGTGCTTTTGATATGCACTTTGATCATTATCAGATGCACAACCATTGGCAACTAGGGAAGTGGTCTATCAAGGACATAGGCTATCTTTTTAGATATGAGAAAAAATTCTCAGATTTCGAAGCTAGTCCAAGAAGTTTGGCCCTGTCAATTTATTCGTTTCTAGAATAGATTTAGGTTCATGTTTGAAGACATGATGTCAATTCTAACAACCTAGATGTAAAAAGAGATATTGTTAGTTTGTATTTAAAACGAGATTATTACAACTTTAATAAATGAATTATGGCTCCCACTATTTTATTGCGAACTTATAACCCTCTATGAGCTTGAGAGAACCTATATGGAAGTTCTCCTAATGGGTCGATATCCTATATTATAAAAAATGACCTTGGGTTTACCCAACAATAAACCTTGGGTCAAAAGGTAGGTATCACTCATACCAATTGCATTGCCATGCAACTATCAAATCCAGTGCATCAAACTTGTTTGATGTGCGCAATACATTGGATTATCAACTCTTTGATATGTGTGCATCTCATATGTACACTTACTCAACTTGTCTCTATTTACATTAACATTGGGTTTACCCAACAAATTAATGTATTTAGTTCAAAACAACCCATTAATCAAAAAAACATATTTTCATGGTTTGAACATATTTGAGCAGTTGTGCTCGGGTTTACCCAACAACCATACTGATAAAACTCTAATTCTTACCATATTAATGGAAGACTATGTTTTAATATTTTAATGTAAGGGATATCTTTAAATTAGTCTCATCATTTTAAAACATGGTTTTATATAAAATCATGACATGATAATATAAAGGCATAGTTCACTAACTACATGGTATGATTATGGACTTTCTACAATCAATTCCCCGAGCCATGGAGGAATTGATTAGGTCAAACTTAGGACATGCATGTTATTACAGCCCTTTGAACGAAATAAAAAAAAATTCCATTAAAAAAGTCTTCATTTCCATGGCACCTTTTTCTTGCATCCAACTTCTTTGCATCTTCAACCTATCCTAATCCTATGTGATTTAATTACATTTAAAAAAGAATACCTCAAGTTACATTTGAGGGGGATCGAGACGAGAAGAGAAGACATAAAGAGATTGAGAGAGTGGCAGGGACACGCAAACCCTATTTACCATCAAATGAAAAATATCCAAGTGCTCAATCATATTAGCTCAGTCCATAACCAACAATCGCTTTTCCATACACCCTGAATTTATCGCCTAATGCTATTGTACTATTTTGGTATATTTGGATTCGTCTTTAAAATCATAATCATTTCAGCCCATTACTTGGCCCAAGATCCAAATCAATCTTTGACTTGTGATTGCTTAGTCCCCGTTTAGTTCACGAAAATTTTCAACTCTATCCAAAATTCAGAATATGAAAATTTTCAATGTATTCTAATCTTGGCCATTTTCAAAGAAAATACGCTTTCAGACTTCGAATTTGGTTGAAAATACGTTTTCATTTTCAACCCTACGGTTGAATTTATCAATTTAATTGAAACAAGGAAAAACAATTTTTACCTGTTTTCTCGATTCATATATAAAATGTCAAAATAGCACTCATTTTCTTTGTTTTCAAAATTTGTTTTCGTCTTATTCTTGTAATCTAAAACGCTGCTTCCTTGTTTTCGAAAAAGTTTGAATGCAGAAACAGAAAATTTTTTACCCATTAAACAGGCCTTAGTTTTTTGTAAAGTTCAATCTCAATGGGCCTATGCAATTAAATTTATATTCCAATGTTCCCACATTAATTCTTAATTAATCAGGCCAAAAATTTTACGTTAATTGATGGCCACTTTTGAACTCTTTCAAAATTAAGTGTATTGATCAGGATTCTGGTCCTACCAGAATTGCGTGATCCACTTCAAAATTCCTTAGAAAATTCAATTCTTCTGTGAAAATGTTTACAAAATTATAAATCAAGCATGTTCCTCACCTTTCCAGAAAAATTCGTTTGCATGCCCAAATTTTTTTTTTTGAAAGTCGGGCTACCTGGGTGCTCACAGCAGTCCACCCTAACATGTCTCTCAACTTATGGGATTTTTTAAAAGATCAATTCAGATCAGAATTGACTCCATTCAAAACTCTAAAATTATTTAGGAAGCTCCAGCTTTCGAGAAAATATGAAAACACAGAAACTATTGCATTAACAAATTTTAAAAAATCGAACTTCCCAACTGGTTCCCAGCACTGCCGAAAACGTTAAACCTGGGTTTAAAGAATTTTAGAATTTTTTCTAGGAACGATTTCATTACCCCACGACCTGGAACCTTTTCCTTTAGATGTCCAGAATAAAACTTCATAATTTAAAAATAAAATAAAAATACAGTACATAGATCGAAAATTATGAAACTTGCACTGATGTCTAGTGTTGGTGAAAATCGGCAATCACAGTCCATTTACTTTTGATTTTGGTTTGGATCATATTCAAACAATTTTCCAGTATTATATGATTTTATTAAATGTTTAAGGCCCTGTTTAGTAGGTAGAAAATTTTCTGTTTTCTCTATTCAAACTTTTCGAAAACAAGGAAAACGCGTTTAGTTACGAGAATAAGACGAAAACAAATTTTGAAAACAAATAAAATGAATTCACTATTTTCAACATTTTATATATGAATCGAAAACGTGCAAAGTCAAGCCTGTTAATTAAATTCAACCAATTCAACCAAATGGGGCTGAAATGAAAACGTATTTTCAACCAAATTCAAGACGAAACGTATTTTCCGAAAACGAAAAACTAAAAGATTAGAATACATTGAAAATTTTCATATTCTGAATTTTGGATAGAGTTGAAAATTTTCGTGAACTAAACGGGGCCTAACAAACTGATCTAATACTGAAAAATATTAAAAATAAAACTTTACCATGAAACCATGATTTTTCAGAATGGATCCATTCATAGATACCGATCTTGGATCTCCATGGGTAGCTCCCACACCACTATCGATCCTACCCCGATCATCATATCACTCAAGGCAAATGGAAGATTTTAAATTTTTTTATCTCACCAAGGAATCAACCATGGATATCCAAAACCGAGATAGTGCAAAAGATGGAGGCAAGGAGATAAACGTTTTACCTCTTGAAGCAATGCCTCCGTTGAAGTAGATTTGTAGCCGATCGTAGCGCCTCGAGCCGAGCATTCCTCCAATAGTGATCCACACAAAGCCGAGGCAAGGAAACCACCAGGAAAGCGACCTCGACCTCCAACCAAGTGCTAACAAGGTCGGATTCGAGAGGGAGGGAAGATGAGACACTTTTCCTCATACACTCAAAACAAAGGAAGAAGACCTTTTCCTTTTATTCTATCTTCTCCAATACGCATGATCATACAATTAGAGAGATTGGATGGAAAAAGAAAAGAACCAATTCCCTACCATACTTACTCAAAATGTGTATGACAAAAGGCTAAGGAATTGGAGAACTTTCTCTCATTTCATGTTCATCTCACTAGGTTCAATGAACCTATACATGTTAGTGTGAATCAAAAGGGAACTTGCCATATAGTCTTGGTCTTGGTAAGGAGAGTGGACCCACTTGTTCCCCACTTTCCTTCTCCATTAGAGAACTAGCCAAATCAAGTCTAGGTTCAATGAACCCTGACTTGGTTTTATTCTCACTTACCTTATCATCCTTCCACACATGATCTCACAATATCGACTACAGCAGCGAGAAAAGTTACCTCAAAACGCCCCACGGTGAAGCTCCGCCATGTGCATCCTATGCACATGGGGCTTGCTAATCATGGGCCTCAAGCCCATTAACGAGCCTAAGCTCTCTTACGTCATGTTCGGATCGTATCCAAAGCATGTCCCTCAACTTGGATAAAATCCAAATCACTTCATTCCTGCCTCACACTTCTAAGTGCTATCCACTAGGTTTCCGATTATGTTGGTCACTTGGTTCAACACTTGAATCAAGTAAGTCATGAGCGATATCTAGGAACACATCATGACCCCCAATTAACTAGAGAGTCGGTGGTCTAACTACAAACCCTTCCATAAACAACATCTGCGTGATTCATTTTTTCACCAAACTATACCCCACTTAGTTCAAAGTATGGACAAAGTGTAGCTCCCACTAACTGGCTACGCCACATTTAGTCCAAGTGTATATAGTTCTCTGGCTCCCGATTCATTACTCATCGCCATGCCATCAAGACACTCATGGCATATCCACTGCACAGATTTCCGAGTAATGATCCTGATAAGAGGTCATGGGTAAACGCTCCCTCTAGTAAGAGTGGTGAATCCTTTGTTCGCTCAACCTGTAACCAATCATCACCCTATGAGCGATTTCTAAGAGGCAATAAGGAATGAAGTCAAAGCACAGGATCAACATCCAAGATAACCTTGAGTACCTCAAGTCTAAGGATACTTGCACCATTACTATAATGAGACTATCATCTACATGTAATAGATAATCCATATGATTGTCTCATAGTAGGTCTTCGATGTACTTGACTACTCTTAGCAAGCATCCACATGTCTGCTCTAACCATCACGATGATCACAGTTTATGAGATCAATTGTTTGATTAAATCAAATAGTACAACATGTGCTAGTATGTCGGTATCAACAATATCCATTCTTGTTGATCCTATGATTAGGGATAATTTAGATACAACATAATTACACATGATAGGAATCTCATTATCATGATCACATCATAATTTCCTACATGATATGTAATGTATCAGACTTCATTAATTGATTTAAGATCCATATCAATTCATATAGCAAATGAATATCAAAGTAATGAAGAAGCCTTTTTCATTAAAATAAGATATACAATAAGTGCTAAAGGTGATAATGACCTTTAGAGCACTTCTTTGATAGCTAGGCACCACCTTTGAGCCACGGCTGAACCATGGTGCTTTTTAGCTCAAATTTCACCCAAAATTTGATTTCTCGCCATTGATATACCCTTCAAACTTCCTTTTAACACTTAAAATCATTCAAAATCTTTTCGACATCTCCAAAAATATTCTGACTCTCAAGCATTGATATTTTCACTTCAAATCATCTTCCCTCTCAACTTTCTCTTGATGGTAATTTCTTAAACTTTCAACCTTTCAAGTTGAACCTTCCAAAGATTTTCCCAAAATATTTGAGATTCTTAAAATTCAATCTCTTAAGCCATCTCAACTCAACCCATTTGATAATTTTCAAACTCTCAAATTTTCCCAAGCCATTTTCGAGCTATTTTGAACAACTTTCAAATCTCCCACTATATCAAACAACTTTAAATACATAAAAAACAAAACCTAGCACAAAAAACAAACACAAAACAAGATCAAGCATGTAAGGGAACTCAAAAATAAATCAAACTAAAAAAAAACCAGAAAAATAAATTCTCACAAAGCTTAGGTTGACTCCCAAGAAGCGCTCCATTTTTAGAGTCCAACTTAGCTCATAATACCAATGAGTAAGTAATGATTTTTTCTTCCATCCTTCTCGAAAGAAAAGTAATAGTTCTCATGTAGCTGTTTTGAGGACTAAAGTCTTCAAAATGATTTCAGCTCTATTTCTAAGATTGCTTTCTCAATCTCCTCCATCACCAAAGGTGTTTTTATCCACCTTTTTAATAGCAACCATTTCTCTATCCAATGCCCTTTCGTAGAGCAAGCTAGTTTAGACCTCTCTCCAAAACGTCATTTTGAGTGAAATCATACTTATGCTCATCAATCAACACAGGAACACACTATTTACTACAGCTGTTGCATGATATATCAAACCATGTAGCAGTGGGAACACTTAATGAATTTTGTCATGTTTCACCAGTTACACCCCTAAAATCATTTTCTCATTTTCTCTTTGCACAACTTCACCTTCATTGCAACCTATCTCTCCAAACGCCTCCTCTTCAAAGAAATCTCACTCAAATCATCTTTAAACAACCATTCCTCTTCATGAACCCATCTAAACCTCATGTCTCAAACCCACCATAAGCTCTTTATATACCCGTTTTCATTGAAAACCATTTTACCAAACTAAATCTACCTTCATCTCCACCTCGTGGACCAACTTCTAAAATTCATTCTAAGGGTTTTGAAGACACAAAGATCAATCCTTATGCAAGATGAAGCTCTTGATCTCCAAACAGAAAATCAAAGTAAAGTACATTTCTCCTTCATTTGGTTGATTTATTGCAAAAGTTGGAAATTTCCTTCAAGGTTTTGAAATTGGTGGATTTCAAGTTGGTTTGATGTTTGTTTTGTGGATTTTATAGTGTTTGATGAGTATATGAGCTAAGAGCTTGATTTTTATTGTATATTGGAGCAATCTAAGAGCAGCTTCAATGCTTTATGCAAGAGTCACTCAAAAGGTAACTCAAGGTGTTTGTGAAAATGTCAAAGTGAGTTCCAAGTGTTAAATTTGTTCCAAATTAAGTTCCTAGCCTATCTTTTGTGAAGTTTCACCATTTTACATCAAGTGGGGAGTAATTGGAGCTATTGACCTATCTTGACTGAAGTTAAATTGACGAGTGGATGATATTGCTTGTACTTGAATTGTGGTGTTGAGAACTACTTTGTGTTTTGAAAGGAGAGCAATTTTGAAATCATTGGTACATGATTCTTGCTTGGGTTGGTTATTTGAACTTCATACTATCTGGAATTTCTTTGTGTCATGTGTAAAGATTGAAGAATAGCTTGAATTAATCAATGCAAAAAGGGTAATTTCTCATGCCCACCATGTGCTACATCTCTACACATTGAGTGGTATATTTGATAGATGATTGAAGAACCAACCATTTGTCTCTTGGAATAGTGTTTGGAATTGACTTCATTCTACCTCCTCTACACATCCTTAAGCTTTCAAAAGATTCTCAAAAGCATTGAATTCACCTTCTACATCAAGTTTGAGCATGTTTTGGGGAGTTGAAAACCTTGATTTTGAAGGAGGTTTTGAGCTGAATTTTGTTGACATCAATTGATAAACAAGGTTGTGGGTGTCTTCTAATGTCTTGATTATAAAAATCTTTCATAGATAGAATATAGATAGATAGACAAATAGATTATTTAGGTAGAAACTTTGATAGATAGATAGATAAAATATTTCATAGATGAAATATTTGATAAATAGATATGAAGATAGATAGAAAAATAAATACATAGAATCTTTGATAGATGTATAGATTGAATATTTGATAGATAGATAAATATAATCTTTGATAGATGTATAGATTGAATATTTGATAGATATATAAATAGAATCTT
Source organism: Tetrastigma voinierianum (assembly GCA_016808115.1). Taxonomy (NCBI): domain Eukaryota; kingdom Viridiplantae; phylum Streptophyta; class Magnoliopsida; order Vitales; family Vitaceae; genus Tetrastigma; species Tetrastigma voinierianum. The sequence goes on along the minus strand of JAEQBH010007530.1, from coordinate 115,057 downwards.
TGATAAATAGATAGAATATTTGATAGGTAGATAAAATATTTTATAAAATCTTTGATATATAGATACAAAGGTAGATAGAATATTTGATAGATAGATAGATACAAAGATAAATAGAATCTTTGTGAATGATAAGATGGATAGGTAGAATCTTTAATAGATAGATAGATAAGCTATTATCGTTCCCCCTATGATATAGGGGAAGTTATGTTAATATGTAGCAAGGGAAAATTTTTTGAAGTTTTAGAAGTGATTGTGAGTACCATGATCTCTGGGATCCGTTACTCGATGGGCCCGAGGCCTGTTGGGCTCGTGTTGTGAAATGACCCGATTCCATTTGCCTCATCAAGACCAGGCAGACATTTCTCATACGGGAGAATCTATAGGGGTTGCTCGGGAAAGCAAGGACAAACTCTTCCTAGGCTTGCTCGAGGCGGGCCGCTTGAGACTTCAAGTCCGCTAGCCGGCCATTCTACCCCATATGGAAATTCCCATATGGGAAGTATGTTTCGAATAAGCATCTAAAAGTGGAAAATCCGTAAGGGCGATATTATCAATGAATTTTCCAGCTTCCGAATCCCTTACTCCTCAGAGAGATAATCCTTCAAAAGGGAAAACTAATCCCTGATAAGGAAGAACTAGTCGTCGATAAGGAAAAGAATTTCCTCCCTTAAATTAGGAGGAGATAAAAATCCTACCCGGGGAAGGAAGGAGGGATTTGGTGAACTGAGACCCTATAAGTCAGAGCGATCCCCTACAGGTAGAGGTAATCGATTCTATGCTGTTTGAATGTGCATAGTGGTACCGGTATTCAAGACAAGAGACTTCATGCAGCCACCGCTTCAATCCGACGAGGCTTTCCAATGCAGAATGCCAACTCAAATGAAAATCCTCTCCGGTTTCAACAAATAAGAACAACTACCTAATATCGGGAGGACATCACGCCCTCAGACAAATCAGACTGGGCCACTCCAACAGTTTTGGTTCTCAATCATCGAGTGACATGGGACTCCATAATACCAGTAGGCCTGGACCAAGCGGCACTAGATGAAGGCCATCCCTTCAACATATCACCATACAGTTAGTTGTTTGACTAATGCGGGGTAGGTTGACTTCTTAAGCAGTCAGCTGGCCGCACGACAATGCTAGCAACTATCCATATGGGAGCAGTTAAGGGAAAATAACTCAGATAGTCCTCCCCTCGAAGATCACAACTCAAGATAGCAACCACACCGTCGCCCAAGACAAGGCTAAGAGAAGGATCCATTACCAGGATCCCTTTGGAGATGTGAGCTCGAACTGACCAGGTTCACATACGTCACCTCTCACATCCAGCCGAGGAAAAAGAAAGGTACTATAACGTATCGGCTGCAACGATGACGTGTTCGCCTGGAATCACTTAGATACGAACGAAATCGACTTGATGCTGGCCTCTCACAAACTTAATGTTATCCTCTCAACAAGACCTGTGAGACAGAAAGTAAGGAGTTTCCACCTGGATTGCCATCAGATTATTCAGACATAGGTGTACAATCTTATGAGAGCAGGTTTCATCATAGAGGTAAAGTATACTGAATGGCTTGCCAATGTGATGGTGGTCCTAAAGAGGGGCGGTAAGTGGAGAGTATGCATGGACTACATAGACCTCTAAATCTTAGGGCATGTCCGAAGATAGCTTCCCCGCCACGACAAATCGGGACGTTGAGGCCTTAGCTGTGCATGGGATGCCATTATTTTGACGCTCTGGCTACCACCAGATTCCCTACAGACCCGCCCGATGCGAGAAATGGCCTTCATTACACCCCATGGGCTATACTGTTACAATGCAATGCCGTTTGGCTTGAAGAATGCTGGAGCTACCTATCAGAGGCTGGTGACAAAGATATTTAGACCAATGATGGGCAAGGCTATGGAAGTTTATATCAACGATATGTTTCATTAAATCCAAAGTGATCACCTGACCATATGTAAGCACCTGCAAGAAACTTTGAAAGGTTACGCACGTATCTGTATGAAACTCAACCCTCTAAATGTGCGTTCGAGTCGGGCCTCAGTAAATTTTTGGGCTTTGTGGTGACACAGAGGAGGATTGAAGCCAATTCTATTCAACTTAGAGCTATTATGGAATCTCAAACTCCTACCTCTAGAAAATGAGTGCAGCAACTGACTGGCCGACTGGCGTCTCTAAGGCGATTCATCTCTCATTTTAAAGACCGATTAAAGCCATTTTTTTACCACTTTAAAAGGGACCAAACAGACCGGCTGGAATAAGGAATGCAACCAAACTTTCATGGCAATCAAGCAATGTCTCATCGAATCCACTAATTTACAAATTTCAAAGTGTAACACACACTATCTTTACTCTGAAGAGCCATGTCTTAGCCGAGTGCAATTTTGTTCAAACAAGATGAAAACCGGAAACAAAGACTAGTGTTCTTCATAAGAAAAATCTCTTATCCGGTGCGAAACTCAATATACCGCCCCGAAAGCAAGCAGACCGCCTCCGTGGTGGTTAAAAAGCTCCGCCCTTACTTCCAAGCACACCCTATCGTCGTGCTGACCAATCTTCCCCTGCGAAGCACCATACATAAACCCAACTTGTCGAGAAGGATGGCCCGATGGGCTATTGAGCTAAGCAAGTTTGGAATCCAGTACAAACCCCACTTGGCAATAAAAGGACAGATATTGGTAGAATTTTTAGTAGAGATCCCCCAATAGACGGACCCGGGTAACGCCAACTGGTGGATCCTTAGTGTGGATGGCGCTTCCTAACAAATAGGAGCCGGTGTTGGCTTGCAGCTTATAGCCCCAACATGGGAGAGAATGGAGTAGGCTATACGGTTATACTTCCCCTTGTTCAACAATGAGGCTAAATATGAAGCGATCCTGCATGCATAGACTCCCGCACCTCCGTGATCCCCGTAAAAGATCATCATCCAAAGTGACCCTAACCGGTTGTCCGCAAGTAAACAAGTACGAAACCCCGGGACCAATGCATGGCCAAGTATGTATGCCTGGTTAAGCTCCGACTAGAAAGATTTGCGACTTGGAAGCTTGAGCATATCCCAAGGGGTTCAAACGAAAAGGCGCATGCGTCTTAGCGTGAATTTACGCCTCCCTACTGTCCAGTACAGCGCATTTCCTCCCGTCTATTACAAATGAGCGCCAAACGCCGCCAAAATTGTGAACGATAGAAGATACATGTCCCTCCTCTAATGACCTAATAGCCTCGCTACTTGAGCTCAAGAGAATCTCGGATAATGTGGTCATTTCACAAGATTCGTCTGCGGCCCGATTTTCCTCGTGAACTGGCATTAGATAACGCCTCTAAGTGGCTCAAATCTCTAAAATGCCTTACCACCCAATGTGGGCAATATAAAATAAAGAACTGCGAACAAAGAAACCATCCGTTAACTTTTGCGCACAAATTCATATTCTGTGGCTACCATCGGGCCAACTATGAGGCAGATAAAATTACCACGCTAGAAGTGTGATCGCTTACAATCTAAAGCCTCTATTTCGAGGGGCGCCGTAACCCAACAACCATAACGAGCCCATAAATTCTTCAATAGAATTTGATATATTGACCATTACCTACCACCTCTAGTACAAAAGTATTATTACCGGTAATGATCGACTATTCTTAAAGCAAATGGGTAGAAGTCGCTTTCACCTCCTCCGTCAAGGATAAATATGTCGTTTAATTTGTATGGAAGAACATCGTTTGCCGGTTTAAAATACCACAATCAATAGTAACTGACAATGGTTTGATAGTAGGGTATACAGGAACTTTTGCGACGAGTTGAAAATCAAGAACTTGTATTCAACCCTGCGGTACCCACAAAGCAACGGCTAGGCAAAATCGTCTAACAAGACTCTCCTAATGGGCCTTTAAAAGCCGCCTACACCCGCCAAAGGGAAATGGGGTAGATGAGCTACTGTGGAGTCCTATGGGCCTGTGACTACGCCGGAAACCAATTGGGATATCTGACGGGCTGGGTATAGGTGTGTAAATTTTTTTTTAAAAACGTAGGCCCGTACACGCAAGTATACGCGTCAAGTTTACATAGTATAATAGATAGTCAAGTGTCATCCCATAAGGAGAAGTTGATTAGTGCCTGTGCGCTATTTCAACCCTCGCTATTTCAGTTTTGAGTGCTGTGTTCACCATTCTAATTAACCCGACAAAGGCATTAAGGTCCCTACTATTTTAATGATCGCATTTATGGGCAAATTTTGCAAAGCCATGAGCCATCTGCGACAAAATCTGTCAGTCGATCCAAGCACGTAAGATTTCAAGTCAAACTCAAAGATTGCAAATCAAAGACTGTGAGGAAAGAAATAGCGTGAAAATGTAAGAAATCGTGACCACCTGTGCATGCTTTTCCCCGCGAGTACTGCCTCGCCTCTCCAACAAGAGACTGCTCCACCTTACAGCCCCAAGCTTCCCTACGCTACACGCTTGTTGTTTTGTTGCGCTTTTTCGCTTTTTTCCTATTTTAACCTCTTGTAATAGCTTTAGTTTCAGTTTTTTTGTAAATTCCCCTCGTCTCCGAGTCGATATAAGCTAGAGTCAAGGCTTGCAAGAATCAATCAACTCACTTCACTCGAAGCCTAATACAGCTGAGCGGAGGCGTCAAGCAACTTCCTTTCTCCATTTTCTTCATTCTTCCTTTCTACGCAAACACTCCGAGGATGACAACCTGTGGCGGGATGGTCAGGCTGCACTTCTTCCTCCTCAAGAGGAGGGCTACTGCTGTGGTGTCAGGTAACTCACTTGCCTCTGTTTTTAACACACGCATTTATGGTTGTTTACGCTCCTACTTCTCACTTGTGTTAAAAATCTCTTAAGCATGCTCTCTTTTAATGTGTATTTGGCAAGTTTTCTTCGGGTTCAATGGATACTTTCACTAGGTCCACTGAGGCTCGCCATTGCTCTAGTTATCACTGAGCAGGTTTTGAGATGTGTTTTCACCGTTAGGGACATTTATGCCCATTTAAATGTTATATTTCAAAAGGGAAAATCATAGGGTTTAGTTTTTAAAGCTAAATAAAGATTCGGTTCGGGAAATGACTATATGTCATCCTCCCCAACACGAGGAAAAAATACCCGGGGACATGTTAGTTGCCTTAAAACCCTAAACCAGTGGCCTGACACTTCAAGGGGTTCTATTTTGCATTTTAACTTGTTTTTATTTTTAGTTTTAAACCCCAAAAACCTCAATTGCTTTAATAAACCGAAAATCCAAATTTAATTCACCGAATTTTGAACCCACTCAACTCATTCAGACAAAGAAAACCCATCCTTGAGTTCGACCCTGGGAAGCCGCTATATCGCAAAGAGTTCGACTACCAAGTAGAGAAGAAATTTAGGATATAAATATTGTTGATTCCGCACCCCTACTGCGGGCACGAATCGAAGTGTGCCGAGTACCGATTACGCTTAAATATTATCCTGACCTAAATAATGAATTCGGACACAATAAAAAGAAAAAGTAATCCTATGTTATTTCTAAATCAATTAATTGAGAAAATTAGTAGTTTTGCCTTCACCTACTATACACTCGATGGATTTTAACCCCAAATATATTATTCATCTGTAAGATATTAATTGATTTACACCGACTAGTTGATCGTGGCTTACAAGATATTCTCTCTCGAGATATATTTGCCTTTCGCCAGAGGGTGTATTGCATCTCGCTCAACCTCGACTAAACGCTTAAATGTTTAGAACCCTTAATGCCACACTTGGGAACCCGGATATCGCTATTCACTTAATTATCAAGTGTCGCCTATTCATATCCTCGGGGTCATCATCTCTCGATCTCAGATCTCAAAGAAAACACGCCTTACTGTCGCCAAACACTATCATGTACAAACATGCAGAGGATCATGTTTCCAGATGTAAATCAATCCATATACGAATGAAAACTTAATTAACCATTAATCCATTCGAAAGTAGCAAGGCTACAACAAAAAAACCTAGAATAAATCTGAACATCTCTAAGCAAACAAAGATAAAAAAAACAAAACAAAAAACAAAGAAAGAGACGGTATCAAACGATTTTGAGTGAAAGCGTCATCTCATTTTCTTCAATCTCCGAGAAAGTAAAAGAAAGTGAGAGAAAATGAAGGAAAAGAAACACGGAAACTCCGCCAGTAATCAGTTTCTTATTCCAATAAAAAATGAAAAGTTACGATTTCATACACAATTGGCCTATATATGTCGTGAGAAGAGCAAAATTATTAATAAATATCCAAACTACTGCATTTATAGGGGAAGGGTATTTTAGGAAACACAAAACTTGGTCAAAAGGGGGTTAAAAGAGCAAAAAATCAAGAAAAGCATTTTCAAGATTACTATAATTTCACACCTTCTCGAATCAAGCCAATTTTCTAGCTTTTTCTCGTCTCTTTCTTTCCTTCGATTTCGAGTTCTTTTTTCGCAATATAAGTCGAGACCTTAATTCTTCGTGCTTGGATCAATTCAACAAATTTGCCATTAATATCTTGTAAAAACTATGCACTAGCCACAAAATGCATCAATAGAATAGTCGGGACCTTAATGTGCAATCGGAGCACTTGATTGATTAATAAGACACAAAAAGTGCTCAAAAAACCTATAATAAATAGCTCAAAATAGCACTTTGGGCACTAATCACTCCCCCCAACCGACACATTGCTAGTCCCTTAGCAATGAAAGAAAGAAAAAAGAGCAAACAAAATAATAACAAAATTATGTTCTCAAAAATGGTGTTTCAAAAAGTATGTGGATGAGTAATGCTTAACCCTCAATGAGAATCACTAAAACCCTGCCCAATAACCATCATGAGAGAGTGAACGCCATACAAAATTCAGTATCAAAAGAGTTTCCTTCTCTAGAGAATCAACCTAGAATTTCCACCAAAATCTAAGTGTTTATATGATTAGTTTTCAACAATAAATTGCCAAACTGCACTTTCCCCCCAACCAAGCTACTGCCCTAACCTAGTACTCTGACCTAAATAGATCAAGACCTGCTCTTATTCCATAATTCTTTTTGTGTTGCAGGGTGCAATGCTGAGGAATCTACTTCACCAAAGCCCATGTAACAGGGCTCCACCGATGACTCCCAACCAATTAAGGCTTAGGGCATCAAGTCATAAGGATTTTTCAACCACAAACTCTTCAGGTTTCACCCCAGACTTCGAATGTCTTCGAGACTCCAACACCTACAACTCGCTCAACCTCACCCATCTACCCATGTAGCGAGCACTAAGTTGGTGGCTCCAACCGGCCAGGGCTTAGGCACTGCTTTAAAGACTTCGCCGTAGATACCCTCGGATCGCTCAAGTTTCAAGGCAAAGCAAAGCAATTTTCTTTTTTTTTTCTTTTTTTTCTTTTTTCTTTTTCTCTTCTTTTTATTTTGGAAGACTCATTGACCTTCTTTTCCTGGGGGTCCTTAACCTATTGAAGGTAAATGAAACTAGGCGCTTGTAAGATTTCAGAGGTTAGGCGCTTTTTTCAACCTTACTATCGAAACCATATGTGCACAAAGGTGTGATTAGTTAGAGGCGGGAAGAAAAGGTTGAAAGCAATTCAAGAATTTAACTCGATCATCCACTTAATTAAGTATGGAACTAATCTAACATCAACAACATTGGACAATGTTTCAATTTTGCAAACTGCTAGCAAGCAAACCAAAAAAAAAAGAAAAAAAGGTGTAATTTTGAAACTGTAAGTGTGAGCTGTATGGTATGTATAAAAAGATATATGGCTATATTTTTCAACTTTACAAAAAGAAACTAACAGCTTCACAACCAAAACAAACAACTACACAACCAGAAACTAAACAGCAAGTCATTAATCTTCACAAAAAACTTGCTCAAAAAAGCAACAAAACATAAATGTAAAAGCCACTTCCTTCGCTAACTCTCCCCAAACTGTCCTATTGTCCTCAATGGGGCCTCGAACTGAAAGTTAGAGAAGGAAGCAATTTCAATGGTATAGCTATGTATGTCATCCTCCGAATGGGCAAAGTTCGAGGAGCCGTTGACGGCCGGAGGAGAACTAAGCACGCCGCTGCTGAAGAGGCCTCGGCGTAATCGATTGAGAGATAGGAGGCAGGCCCAAGTGACTCCGCATCTGCATGAGGATGGTGTGGTTCTGTGCAAGCAAGGAGGTGGTTTGAGCGACAACGGCCTCCTCGCGGCAAGAGCCATCCTCTCGCCCAGTAGTCAGATAGCAAACAGAAACGATGCCGACGTGGCCGAGAAGGCAGCGGATCGCATCCATAATAGCGTGAAAATCCCGAGTGGATATGGAGATATCGGCAGGTGGTGAGCTGATGTACTAGGGTCCATCCGACTGTGAGGAGCCGGAGGCACTGAGGTAACCGTGGCTCCTATGTATCCTCTACAGATGGTCAACCCGCCATGTCCCCGCCCTACGTCCTATGGGAGGTGCCGGCACGCGACATGACCACCTATCAATAGTAAGAACGTCCTCACAATCTCGACGGCGCTCCAATCAAGGCTCATCAAGAAAACCCAAATGCTCTAACACCTGGCATAATAGCCTCGGAAACAAGAGGGGTGTGGACTCAATTTTTGGATCAAAGCCTTCGTGGGCACCTTGTCCTCGTGGAATGGAACAACAAGATGCCATGAAGAGCTCGCCAGTATTAAACCATTAACCCTCATAAATGAGGTGCTAGAGCCTCCTAATAGCTCCTCTTCGCCGCATTATGCCGGAGCGGGAAGATGTCGGACCGCAAAGACGTGGTTGATAAGAGAATGCTTGGAGGAAGCTGCCCATAAAAAGTACAAGACCTGGCGTTACGCTCTTGATAATATGCGAACCATCTCCCTAGGCAAGGGGTGGGGCCACAGCCTGTAGTCGAGTTGGCTAGGACAACAGGGAAATGGAATGAGACTGCAATATCGACGGCTTGAAGTGTCCACTCGCGGCCATCAATCGAGAAATTGATAACAGTAGGATGAGGTACCCTTATGGATGTCATGGTATGGTAGAACTCGATGACCACCCGAGGGTAGAAGAATCGGCGCGGGGTCATAAAAGGCTCCAGGAGCCTCACGCACAAGCCTCAGAATCTCTCGAGCTCGATCTGAAGAAAGGTCGGAAATCATAGTATGTGTCGAGTGTACTTCCCACCGCAATCAGAATTCGCTCTTATAACGGGGCCGCAATGGAAGAAGTGGTCAGCTTCTGATAATGTAGCTAGGATGATCCAGGGGTAGGTCATTAGTTGGTCCCTGGACAGGTGGCGAATGGGGCTCCTGTGGCCTCTAACTAGATGAATCGCTCGGGTCCGAAGTCCGGGCCCTTCGGGATGGTCGTGGATGAGCAAAAGATGACGGAGTAGGCCCAACCTCGTGTTTGCTCCACGAGGCGCAGATACAAAGAGAATAGGGCACGGCAGGGATGTGAGCAACGCAATGTGGAGGAGAGCTCCGCCACAGCTGTGGGGCGAGAGAGGCACACCGAGCCTAAAATTGTGCCCTCCACGGGTCCTGGCCATGCTTGGATTAGGGAAGAGATGGATAGTGTGGAGGATTTATGCTACACCTGCAAACCAAAATACCAAAAATTATGAGAATGTGCAATTGAAAATGAGAAAAATTACATAAAGATCAACTAAAAAACAAAGAAAATTATAAAACTATAAATTAGCCTTTAAAATGAAAGCAAAGGTATTCTGACGAAAAACTCAGAGTACTCTAAGCACTGTAGAAACCACCCTTTACCGTAGTCTCTTCTAAAGTTCACAAGCACGGGCGCGAGGAGAAGTCCCTCCATGTCTCTGTCAGGAGGAGTCGCAGAAATTTAGTCAGCCTTTGTTTTAAGCACTTCGCCTTCTCGTGGCGTCGGGAAAATCAATGGTATCGAGGAAGCGGATCGAGGCAATCGGATTCTCCATCAAACACTTCATTGTTCTTCATCACCTTCCCGCAAACAGGAGTTAATCGTGGTTTCCTAGCACTGGGCTAATCGCGCACTTATCCCGCCTCGCTTCTTCCATTGATTTATGTCATAAGCCAGTAAGATGTCGAGCTCCAACGTCATGTCATAAATGTGAGCTGCATGACTCCATTCAGGAATTGATAATGGTATTTCGATGTGGCCAAAAAAATGGCCTCCTGGCATGATAGGTACATGATTAGTACCTTCTACCACTCATCAGATTGCTGGGATTCCATCGAAGTCTGTCGATAGTAAATTTTATCCACCTTCACCAAAACATTCAACTATGCCTGGGTATTTTCTACCTGATCTATCTACCAAAGATAAGGTGATGGTGGTAGGCTTTAATTTCCCTAAACCCACTTGTCACTAAGTATGGTAGCAGGTTGACACTAGCCCCCAAATCCAACAGTGCCTTGTCCACACAAGTGCTCTGATATTCACCGAGATGGTGGTGGCAACCCTGATTCAGGTTTGATCGAGTTCGCACTAAATGATGGCACTCGATTGCTCACAGAAGGCCTTCTGTCGACATTTAACCCTTCATCAAAAAAGTACTGTGTCCTTTAAAATTTGGCATATGTTGTGACTTGTTTAACTGCCTAAGCAGCTGATATTAACTTTCACTACTTAGCACTTCTAAAATTTCAGTCCGATTGTAGCCTTTTTCTTTTGCCTTTTAATGCTCGAGGAAATGGAGGAGGCATACTCTTCATGGAATCTTCTTTATAATTATATGTCTCCTGCCCATTCCTTTCTTCCTCGGGTCTTCAATGTATACGCAATATCGATCAACTCGCTACCACTTCTCAATGCGATAATGGCCTTTACTTCATCCCTCCTAAGAGCAGGTTCAGTAGAAAAGTTCAATTCATGCACTCCCCTAGGATTGGGCTATGTTTGGGAAGGGAGTTTCCCTTGTTCCTACACTTGTTACCGGTCAAGAGCCTCAGGACGGAGTATCGCAAAGTTATCTATTTTCTCGATTAAGATCATTTCGGAGTCCATCTATTTTTTTGTTCAAGGAGTTTCCACATTAATAATTTCGATTCACCGCACATTGATGGCCTTTTGTTCTCCTCGCAAAATTTCCTACCACCTTGCTCAAATTTAGAATAGCTTCGCTAACCGAGACGCAGGGACGCGCGGGTCGTGGTCGACGAGGACCCATACTATCGCTAATGGCCAGGCAAAGAGCAGAACGTATGCCGAGGACGGGCTTCCAGAAAGTTTAGGATGGTTTCTCCGCCAGGTTATATGTGTCGTTTCTATCGGGCATCGTCAAGGCCAGTATCGCCCACAACATCGCATGCTCACCATCAAATCCTCACCAAGGAGTAGTCATAAATGCCTCCTTTGGTGATTAGTGGACTGACAAATGAAGCAAGGTTGGTTAGGCATAAGTGCCTCAGTCACTGCTTGCACCTCATGGTGATTTCGCATTTCAAGCTCCTCCAACCTTCTAGCCAAGGTGGGTAGCTTTGCCTTCATCTCCATGTCCTCTGTGAGTGAGTACATGGCCTCGACCAAGGCAGTTCCATCCCCACGTCTCTTTGGTCGGGTTCATCCCATGCCTTTGATGTCTCAGCCACATAATTCAAGAAGTCCATAGCTTCTTCTGAATGTTTGCTCATGAAGTCCCCTCCACACATAGTTTCCAACAACTGCTTCATAGCAGTGGACATTCCATTATAGAAGTGATTAACCAGCATCCAAGTATCAAACCCATGGTGAGGACAGGCATTGATGGTCTCTAGGTACCTTTCCCAACACTGGTAGAATTTCTCATTTTCTAAGGCGGCAAAGGTGTAAATCTGCCTCTTCAAATTATCGGGTTTTATGGGTGTCAAGAATTTCTTTAAAAATTTAACCCGTATATCTCCCCAACTCGATATAGTTCTCGCCGCAGAGTCGAGCCGATTTTAGCCTGGGTTCCTTCGTAGTTAGTGGAAAGAACTTTAGTCTCATCATATCCACATTGAGATGTCCTCTTTGAAGGTGCTTGCATACTTCCTCGACCCCGAATGTGTGAAAATGGATTTTCACTCTCATTCCATGGAAATGGTTAGGCACACAAGGGCTTGATAATTATGTCCTCCAAGATGCACAATGACGAGGGTGCACTCATGCTCGGGAGGGTGTATATGATCCTCATTGATCTATATACAGTTATCGGGATTTCCGTGGAACCCCCATATTTTGTTGCCCTCATGGAGGCTCCATCCGACCAATGTATGCCTACCCCACAAATTCTTTAATCTGTGGAGCACTACTTTCTAATCCGCTTGGTCGTGTTCCTATCCCAATGGTATAAACTCCTATAAAATGTACATGTCACAACATGAAACAAAACAAAACAAGCTACCAAAAAGGTTAATGTTAGCTAGAAATAAAAATAGAAATTGTATATTGTCAGTATAAAAATTACAACTCTAATAGAACCGCAGGAAAATAACAATAAAGACAAAAAAGGATGAAAATTCACCAACACTTGTGATGTGGATCACAAGTTCAACGATTCATCACTTGCACTTAGGCACCATCCCCGGCAACGGTTCCATTTGATTAGATATAGCGGTAGGTTATGCCGAAATCAACAATATTTATACCTAAATTCCTCCTACTGTCGTAGCATAGCTACTGCAATACAGTGGCTCTATGGTCGAACACAGGGATGGGTTTTCTTCAGGTAAAATGATTTGGCAGCTTGGTTCAAAAAGGTGAATTTCAATTTGATTTGAGGTTTTGTAAAACAAAGGGGAGGAATGGTTTATGCATCAAAATAAATCAAATAAAATATGAAAAAGAATTCCTCAAGCGATCTAGCTACCTGGGTCGAGGTTCTAAGGTAAATGAGAGTTTCAGTCCTTTCTCGTTGGGGAGACAGACCTATAGTCATTTCCCAAACCGGATCTTCATTTGGCTATAAAACCGAACCCTAATAATTTTCCTTGAAATATAGCATTTATTGAGTATAAAATGTCTCCTGACAAGAAAGCATATCCCCTAAATCTACCCTACGTAATCCAATAGAAGGCAATTCACGAATCTCAAAGGATCTAGCAATAAGCATCCACTGAACCCTAAAAAGCTTGTCAAATACAAAGCACCAAGGTACATTTAAGAGATTTAAACCTAGAATGAGAGATAGAAACATAAATGCCAATAACTGCTTGCGTTAAAAACAAGAGAACCAACATTTTACCTCAAAACCGTTGCCCAGTAGCCCTCCTCTTCAAGGATGGAGGGGGTTTAGCCAACCATCCCTTGAGTTGTCATCCTCAAGGGGTGTTTAGTAGCCGAGAAAGTGAAAGAAAGTGAGAGAAAATGAAGGAAAAGAAAATCAGCTGGAAAACTCTGGCCCAAAGATTGCCTCTATTCCAAATAAAAAATGAAAGTTAAGATTTCATACACGCCTGGGCCTTATATACGCCAGAGAAGAGCAAAATTACAAAATATCTAAACTACCTACAATACAGGAAGGGTATTTTAGGAAAAATTACAAAAACTTGGTCAAAAGAGCAAAAAATCAAGAAAAGCATTTTCGCACAGTGCGATGCGAAATTTGCACCCTTCTGGGAACTGCTCGATTTTCCAGCTTTTTCTGCTCTTCTTTCCTTCTGATTTCTGAGTTCCTTTTTTCAACAATGCTAAGTTCGACTCAAATTCTTCATGCTTGGATCGATTCAACAAATTTGGCATTAATAGCTTGCAAAAACTACAAATTAGGCCACAAATGTGGATCTGTGAATAACCGAGCTTAATGTGCAAATCGGGTTAATTCGGTTGATTAGTACACAAAAAGTGCTCAAAACCTACAATAAATAGGGCTCAAAATAGCATTTTTTGGACACTAATCAGTGGGGATCCATTGGTGACTCCCCACCAGTTGATTAAGGGCACCGGGCATTTAGCTCCCTTCAAACTTCACCCCGAACACTCAACTAAAAACCAAAGCACCTACTTATGAGTAAACTCACTTATTTGTTTATTTTCTTTCTTTTTCTCTTTTTGCAATTTTTTAAAAAAAAATTTTCTTTCTTTTCGGTTGGGGCACAATGGCAATCCTCTTTATTGAGGTGTCCCATCACTATAGAAGTTAAGGTCTCTCAAGGTAAGTTCAATTTGAGAAAAATGTTGGAGCCAAAGTGTATAAATGAGAGACCTAGTGTGTGTGTGCGTAGGAGTTTAATTAGAAATGATTTCCTTGAGAAACAATGAGATATTATTCAGCTTAAGTCTCCCACAACCAAAAGATACACTCAAGTCCTAAATCAAAGAAATGCAAAGGTATCCCAAATATGACTAAGAAACAATTTAAGCACAAAACCAATGCATTCTTAAAACAATTACTAGGCACCAACTTCACTCATATGAGACACAAAATAAACAAAAGAAAGAAAGAAAAACACATGCAAATAACAACCAAAAAACTAAAAACAAATAATTAGAACAAGTAAGGAGATACAAAGCTGGATTTTTGAAAAAAAATTGAATTCTTGAATTCACGCCCCAAAACTTGAATTAAACACTGTCCTCAATGTGAAACAAAAGAAAGAATGTGAGTACTCCCCTGAGGTTGATCAAGTCTCCGGAAGTTGCTCCAATGAATATGGCTCGCTTTGGAAGCAAAAGGTGTTGAGATGGATTAGACTTTAGTTCCAAAGGAGAGAAGGCTTGAAAATAGGAAGAATCTATGGAATGAAATGAGGGAGGATGTTGAACCGATTTGTTCAATTTTTGTTCTTCAACCCCAAGATACTATAAACTTCACTTTCAAGATTCTCTACTTCCTATAAACCAACTTGAACTCCAAAACCCGAAAAACAACACTAAGAAACACAAGAGCAAGTAAGAAAATATTTCAAAAAAAAAAAAACTCAAAAGTAAACTAAAAAAGAAAAGGAAAAGAAACTTCTATTGCTTCTGCTGCTTCCCAAGAAGCCGCTCTGCTTTTCTAGAATCCAAATTTCACCTATAGAACTACGAAAATATGATGATGCCCTCCATCCGTCTTCTAAGAAATGTAGGTTGTGCTCAATTAGCAAACTTAATTACATAATCTTCCAAGATCTTTATTCTTTTTATATTTTCTATTTTATTTATTTTTCTTCACAAAGATTTTCATTTCGTTGTTCAATTGAAATGATGTATTATCTACTCTTAAGTCAGTCATCTTCTCATTTTTTAATTCCTCATGCATCTCACCCCATAGAGTCATCTCTGGCATTGTCTTTCCAACTTCATCATTTGTCTTTTCATGTGATTCTGGAGAAGTTGGCTTCTTTTCCTCCTTTGTAAATCTAAGTCTTCAAAGCTCTACATCATTCTCCACTCTTTTGAAGCTTCTTCTAGTTCTTTTATTACCTCGAGGTGAATTCATTGTAGCCTCGGTTTCTTCTTCTAAATTCACCCCAAGAGTAGATGACAAACTCTCATGTTGTCCTTCGAAGGACATTGCAACCCTATTATCTTGTTCCTTCATGTATTTTTCCAGTAGTTCTTCTATACTCATACTCACATCTTCTTTAAGTTGTTCTTTCTCAAATGTAAGTTGAGTACCAGAGTGGCCATTGGAGTCATTTCTTCTTTCAAGCTCTTGAATGGCGTAGGTTGAATTTGAACATTAGCCCTTGTCAATTCCATGGATTGAACTTGAGATGGTGGAGATTCAGCATGAGCTCTTTTCAATTCATCCATGGCTACCTCTAACTTTATCATTCTTTCATCTGGAGGTTGACTTATCTCATTTGGATCAAGAAACCTAGGCAACCCAACTTGAGAGTGGTCCATTTCAGCCATTGATCTTGAAAATTTAGGTCAGGCTATGGTAGATTCAGCTCAGCCCTCCTTAATTCATCCATAGCTTCTAGACTTGACCTTTGGACCGGTGGAGATTGAAGAGTGTTATAGCTTGTATTCCATGAGGTGCTGTGTGGCAATGTTGCCAACCCGATTATAGTAATTGTTCAATATGGGGTACCTCCATACCGAACTTGAGTCATGTGCATATGTGGTTCCTACTTGATTTTTCACTCTTTGATGATACTCATCGTCATTTGCCTCATTCCTAGTTGTTGATTGGCGAGAGCCAATGAATTTTTCAATCCCGATTAAAGGATCCATTATGATTTAAACTCAGGCTTATCTTGCCTCTATGTAATCTATTTTGCAGCCTCTCTGCTTGAGATCAAAATGAACTAGTTCGCCTTGACCTTGTCTTCGTATACACGCAAATTAACCTCCTAAAACACACAAACAAACAACAATAGAGACCAAGTCACAAGCACTAATGTAAAATGAATAAAATTAAATAAAATAATAAAAAAATAAAAAATAAAGATTGATCCAAAGTAATATCTATGTGTGCTACTATCAATATCAATACAAAAACTTCTCCCCGGCAACGGCGCCAAAAACTTGACGAGCTGGGTATAGGTGTGTAAAATTTTTGTAAAAACGTAGGCTCGTACACACAAGTATACGCGTCTAGTTTACACAGTATAATGGCTAGTCAAGTGTCGTCCCACAAGGAGAAGTGTGCTGAGTACTGACTTTACGCTTTAAATATTATCTGGACCTAAAATCGTGAATGAATCTGGGATTAATAAAAAGAAAAACTAATCATATGTTATTTGTTAAATCAATTATCGAGGAAAAACTGGTTTCGCTTTCACCGCCACACTGGCGGATTTTAACCTAAATATATTATTCATTCAGTATATTAATTGATTTACGTTGACGAGTTGATCATGCCTATAAGATATTCTCTCTCGAGATATATTTACCTATCTCACTAGTAGGGTGTACTACATCTCTGTCTCAACCCTGCACTCTGAAACGCTTAAATGTTTAAACCCTTAATGTCACACTTGGAACCGGGATATCTCTATTCGTCGATTGACCAAGTGTTGCTCTATTCATATCCATAAAATATCATCTCGATCTCGACTCCTGGTGAAAAACACACCAATGTTGGTCAAACACTACCATGTAAATAAAATACAAAGATAGAGCAAGTCGAGATACAATCAATCCATATAACGAATGAAAACATAATTAACCATTAATTCATTCGAAAGTAGCAAGGCTACAACAAAAACCTAGAAATAAATCTAGAACATCTCTAAGTGAAAGAAAAGTATAAAATAAAAAAATAAAAAAAAAAACAAAGAAAGAGGATGATAATAAACGATTTTGAGTTAAAGCATCATCTCCTTTTCTTCAAGCTTTTGCCCTTCAAGATGTGTGCCCTAAGGTGTTTCCACCCTAAGAGAGGGCTTCTCTCCCCTTCAAAAAGCTCCAAAATCTGTCACAAATCGTCCTCCCCTCAATTCCTTGGGTTTAAGCTTTAAAACCCATAATTATGGGCTCAAAATGGGCTAAAATCCACTCCAAAATTCAACCCTCGAACGCTCGACGTCGTTGGGCAACGTCATACATCGGATGCTTCCTCGCTTCAAGAATGACGCGATCATGCAAAGAACTCCCGCTTTTTTATCAACTTCAAGGCCATAACTTTGTCATCCGAACTTTAATTAGTGTTCTTGGTATTGTCAGAAAGCCTTGGAAGTGTAGAACTGATAAAACACCTTATAAATTATTATAAAGATCGAATCTACTGTACCCCTCCAACTTGTCACTTTGAGCCTCTCTCGCTCTTCCTTCAACTACCAAGAGTCATAACTTAATCATTTGAAGTCCAAATGGAGTGAATAAGCTATCTTTGGAAGGCTTGAGAAGTATCCTATCCATCCATATAAATATTGTAGCCATTTGAGATCATCTTGCAGCTGAAAATATCAAATCACAGAGTTTCCACGCATGTGTAGTTTGGTCGACTAGGGCTTTATCTCTTTGTTTTTGTCTATCGCTCATGGTCACCTAATCACATATTAAACATTTGTGAGCATTAGATCACTCTATTTATATGATAAAACTATTAAAAATATAAGTAAAACATAGGATAAAATGAGCATAGTATACTCATCATCATCGCGATTCGCCTTACTTATGGGATGTAGGCTATAATCTCCATTAAAATCTGATTTATTAATTTCGAATTGAATTCCAAGAGGGCTAATGTCAAGCCAAGCATTAAAGACTGATATGGCAGATAAGCTCCGCAAAGCCGCAGCGCCAGCGTATAGCGCCATAATTAAAGAAGACTCCGACAAGCTTCAGATACTGTGTGGGTAAAACCGCGAACATTCCGGTGACGTAGACTCCGGTTCTCGAGAAGAGTCTTTCAAACAAGGCTAACCCAAAGAAACGAAGTTCCAACCAAACTGAACGCCATACTCGTGAATCCGGGCGGGATCAATCTGGATCACAATGCTGGTCAATAAGCTGCATGTGACTCCCCGCACTGCACGTGGAACGCCACACATCCGGGCAGGTATTACCAGTAAAATTTCCTTTAAAAGTGTTACTATCAATAAAGACCGTCTTCAAAATATTGTGATATTTTGCAACTGCCTCTTCTCAAAAAGTCTAGATATGGCTGATATTCTGTTAGCACTTTCAAAAGACCAGACTGTGGCTCTTAGCCTGCTGATATCATGTTAGCACTTTCAAAAGACCAAACTGTGGCTCTTAACCTACTAGCACTCGCAAAAGTCCAAATATGACCGATATCCTACTGGCACTTTCAAAAGACTGCATCGTGGCTCTAGCCTCGTCGACACTATAAAAGTCCGGGATATGACTGACATCCCACAGCCAATTTCAAAGACCGCACGCGGCTCTTAAATTTCTACTGAATACTGCAGTCCGAGGAGGCCACATCCACCATTCTAAATACTCAGATCAGGGTTTTAGCTCATGGCACTCCACAAAGACTATCAAGGCTCCATACTCGTCGGCACTCGCAGTCACTCGGGCACAGATCCCTACCACACGTTAAAGACAATCCTGAGTCTCATTGGGCATGCTTAAGACAAAGGGTAATTTGGCTCATCAATAAGGCCTGAGCTTCAATAAGGGCACTTAGCCGGATATAACTTAACCTCGGTGCCTCTAAAGCATCAATCCTAGCCGGGGGTCATTTATTCAAAGAATTACAAAAAGTTATATCTCATAAATATAAGAATGTAAGGAGTCAGATGCGATATATGTCTAAGCGGTCATAATGGGGCTGATTACAAAAAAAAAAAAATTACATCCTCGTAAACACACCTAGGGCAGCCATTAGTTACACCTATGGTATATGTCGAACGCTATATTAGGGGCAACTATGGAAAAAGAGGAGCAAGAAGAGCGGCCATTTCCAAGGCCACTATAGAAAAGCGAGGAAGAAGAAGCGCCACACAATGGATGTTCATTAATCCCCAAGTGGGGCACCTCTACAAGACTTCAGCCACCTCTCTCTACATGTTCCTGCACTGTGTCTCTAGAGGATACCCACAGGCACGAAGGTCCACAACGCACTTGGAAAAAGAAAATTCAAGAGCAAGGTTTCATAATCTGGGAACCTCTAACTGGCCTCCACAGACATTAGGTTTCGAACACGCAAAGACCCACAAACTGCTAGGTGAAAGTGGCCTTCTGAGCCCTCTGACAATCTTCCTCTATGACTCCCTTATCCTGCCAGTTCATAAGAACAAAGGGGAAGAGAAATCACAACAAGCGAAAGACTCGTGGATGGGCAGACTAGGAAGTCATACCTCATATATGTGGGTGAACGCCAACGTATGCATTAAATGCCCCAACATAAAATCATGCACAATAGACAACGATGGGACGCGCGTGTTACCCGCACGCTTTGTGACTAATCACTCTTCACCTTGCGGCACGCTTTACGTGCATATTAATTTTCAAGCCTGTCTAGCTTCTCATACTCAAGGTTTGGAAAATAGTACCATTGCGAGTACCATGGTTTTTAAACCCGCTACTTCGTTGGGTCGAGGCCCGTATGGCCCAAGGCTCGTCTAGCGCGCATGGCTCAGAGCCTGCTAGTACCCCCCAAAAGACTAGACTATGAATCTAAGCCGGCCAGCTTCAAAAAAAAAAAAAACCATACGGCTTCCAATCTATCGTACATGATCGCTCCAATGATGATCCTGGGCCTCTCGATCATAACTAAGGTCAAGATGGTGCCTTGCCTACCGGCACAAGGGCGAACCCTGCAAAGCTCCCAACTTAGTATTAGTGTCCTAAAACAACCATCCTAACCAAGAAATTGAGGAAAGGGGTTGCACAAGGAATGGAATCAATGGCTTAAGCAAACGAAGAAATTATAAGAGCATTAGTAGTAAGAAATAAGCAACAATGGAAGTAGACAAAAAGGTGTATTTCATTGAAGCACCAATGGTGCCCGAAGAGTACATAAATGAAGGTAGACGGCCAAGGCCCCTTTACAAAAAATTTTAGTTAAGTAAGAACAGAGAAAGAGGAACTAGAGTTTGCCAGAACCCACAAGAGAAATCTCCACCTACCCTTAGCCGCCTTGTCAGGAACTGTCGCAAAGGATCTTTGACAACCACTCCGGACAGAGGGCATCCAGGTTCACGAAGAACTCAGGAGGCAAATGACTACAGAGTCGCATCCTTTTGAGACCTTTCGACAATCTCCACATATGTTGTGTTTGAAAATTTAAACACTCAGAATACAATTTCGAGATCACCTTTAGAGCCTTCCTAAGATTCCTCCTTCATGGCCTCCTTTGTCTTGGACTGGGCCTTGAGATTGGAGAAGACACCTCGTCTGGATCGGTCCTAAGCTCTAAAGAGAGACGTCCGAATTAACTTCTACTGGCGGCCTCAACCTCCGCCTTACGCCCAAATTCTTCTGCGCCTCACCCCTGGCCATCCATAGTGTACCAGAGCATCTTCACCCAGAGCCATCCCACATTTGACTCCACCCATTATGATTTGATCAAATGAGCAACCTAAGCCTTCTTAGCCTTATCTCTCCTTTCCGCACTGTCGCCTCTCCTGAGCTCCTCCCGACCCTCCGTCCCAACAACCGACCAGATCGGGCTTACCTAGGCACTCTTCGAGGGCGCGGTGCTCGAAGGCAACCACCTGGGCATAAAGTCGTAACCTCTCGGCATCTCCTAACCTACGGTGAAGATCCCTGTATAATTTCCATGTTCCTGAGAGCCGTCACAACTGCAAAGAGAGAACATTAGAAGGAAATCATAACATCAAAACAAACAAACTAAACATTAGAGGTTCACGTGGCGCTCAGCCTCGACAATCTCATCAAAGTCACGGTTACGCATATACATCCCAGCCCTATTACATGCTCGTAGGACTCTTATCCAAGCCGACGGGGAAGGGGATATATTCTCCCCAGCCACCGCCGGTATTAATGTAAGAAGTGAGGGTAAAGATCGCTCATGTTCATGACGGGCCTCTAGTAGTTAATGAGTGCCCGGGCAGTTTCTTGGTCAGGAGCCATCACATCCTCTATAGGCCTGGCCCACTCCATGGCTCAACATACGAACTAAGCACCAACTTATCAGGAGGCCTCCAAACGCATGGTGGCGGCGCATCGGTCGCTTCGATAAGTGAAGCCTTTACAGACGCATCATCAATAAGGGGAAATTCTTCAGCCGGAACCTCATCCTTCAGCGTTACACAAGCATTTCGAGAGGCATCATGGGCTGCACCCCTGACAACAGGCGTGGCCTCAAGGACTCGCTTCGGCTGTCTACAAGAATCACCGCGAAAGAAATTCGACCTCTCATCGATCTAGACGCTTTAGAACGCTTATCTCCTGAACCTCAAGGCCGGGTGTGGTCCCTCCCCGAGCGCTAGTAGCTCGCTTTAGGCATCCGTGACAAAGAAATTCAATGATGAGGTTGCATATTTCAAATTTCTGCTCGGCTGACGCTAACTACCAAATCTATCCAGTCTCGTCTGGCAAACAGCTGTTTGAAAATTCTTCTTCTTCTTTATCACCACTTGGGAGGTAAGCTTAAGGTCCTACACGGCCAAAGGTAGACAATATTGTTGGACAAGGGGCTCCAAAATTGCCTCTACCTAGGTAGAGCCTCCGAGCAACGACTTCAAAAGGTCCGCAAGAACAAAATGCTCGCCCCTCGACAACTTCTGGCTGGGCAAAGGACGAGGGAAGAACAGCACTATGTAGGAAATGACTCCGGCACCCAAATCCCGCAGTGTTCTTGCGATAGAAGGAGCCTCGAGCGACGCCTCCTTCTCTATGATCTCCAGCAGCCGATGGATGCGATCCAGCCTCACCTTCTCCACCTAATTGATTAGTCGGGCTCGCCTGCGCCTATCTACAAATCATCAAAAAGATAGGTATGTCAATACACCCACCACCTAGGGAAGTGAAAGATGTACAAAAACAAGAACGAAGACAAACCTAGAACAGCGATCATTGGTTCATATCGAAGAAAGCTCAGAGCTTCAAAGATTTCATACCACGGGCCTCTTAATCAGATTTAATTCCCCATCGCCTTCGCCTTAGGGGAGTTAGGAGCCCGCGTAATTGGTACTGTGGACACAATAACATGGACAAAGTGCCCTGGTCCCAAGATCTGTTGTAAATAAAGCATATCTCCACCAGCGAGATATCCAGTTGGTAAAGAGAGCTCAGCACACTATAACCCATCAAAATCCGAAAAGCGTTTGGATGAACGAGTGTAAGAGGTTCCAAGGTAAAGTGAAGGAACTACTTCACCGGTGATGGAACGGGGAGGCGAAGCCTCCCAAGAAGAAACCGTCTCGTGTAAAATAGATGCATTCTTCGCCTCCTGCCAGTCAGGAGGTACTCGCACTGCCCGATGTCTCCGTGACTCCGAGCTCGACAGAATTCGCCTCTATAACCTTAGTTCCTATGCGCATACGGCAGCAACTGGGGATCAAGCCATGAAAAGAGGCGTTCCCCGAGGACACTTCCTACACCTAGCTCGACCGGGTCGAAACCCTTTGTGACCTCTTTCCATTCTACAAGCAAATAAAAATTTATAAAAAGAAGGGTTAACTCAGGTCCATAAAGAAAAAAAAAAGAAAAAATCCCTCGAAAGGAAAAAGAAACCTCCCTTGGGGATTTGACGATCCACCAGGGATAGAACATAGAGAAAGTAAACACAAAACCTTCGCGAAAAATAATAGAACATCCCCAACCATGGAGACACTCAAGCCAACCAAGAATCCTCGTAAAAGGTCGAGTCAGCAAAGACCTCACCGGAAGTCAAAAGCCGCTACAACGCCAAGAGTTCCGATCAACCTTCTGAAGGAAATTTGTAGAAGCGCAGAGGAGGATGAAGTACAAGAATCAAAAGAAAAAAGCAAACCTTTTGAGAAAACGTAAAAGAAACCAATATTTAGACCACCGTCCTATTTATAGGGGAAAGGGGTCGACTGACGCATTAAATGGGCTATCAAAACGAGATGTGCAGGATGCACATTGGGAGGCATGCATCTCCCATGCGCCTTAAACAAAAGCAAGTGTCGCCTCATAGCGCATTTAATGCACTAATCTTTTTTCACAAACCTTTCAACTCTCAACATTTAACATTTGAGACCACAATATTTTCCCCCGACTGAAATACACAGAAACTCCAGCCAAAGGAAAAGGAGAGCATTGTGAGTACCATGATATCTAGGATCCGGTACTCGATGGGCCCGGGGCTCATGTTGTAAAACAACCCGATTCCATTCGCCTCACCAAGACCAGGCGGACATTTCTCAGACAGGATAATCTATAGGGGCTGTCCGGGAAAGCAAGGACAAACTCTTCCTAGTTTTACTCAGGCAATTTCACTGTACTTTAAGTCTCCGCTACCATTATTCTAATTTATATGAATTCTATCCCATTTGGGAAGTATATTTTGAATAAGCATCTTCAGGAAGCGTAAAACACAAGGGCGATATTATCGGATTTTCTAGCTTCCTAACTCCTTACCCTCAAAGAGATATCCCGCAAGGAAAAAATAATCCCCAATAAGGAAGAACTAGTCGTCGATAAGGAAAAGAAGATTTCCTCCCTTAAACTAGGAGGAGATAAAATCCTACCCCAAGAAGGAATTAGGGGATTTGGTGAACCGAACCTTATAAGTCGAAAAGATCCCCCACTGGGAAAGGTAAGCAATTCTAACTATTCCTATTCTCTTCTCCATCTCCCGCACCTACGACTCTTAATCATAGGAGAAGGCCTACGGCCGCCCACCGCCACCTAATCGCCAAGATCTCGTGATTACCGCTAATGCTCAGGGAATCTGACGATCAAGACCCCTACCATTTGACGTTTTGGTGATCCGACGATCAAACTCCCAACAGTGATAAGGGGTTGTATCGTTACATGTGCAAAAGGGGGAAATTTGCACATTTAACGGCATAGTATCACTTTCAAACTTCATAAAATTTTGCTACATTTTAACATATTTCCCCCTAAAATTTTTATCTATTTTCAACTTATTAATGAAAATATTTCAAAATATTAACAATATTTTTATTTTCAAAATATAACTTCAATGAAGTTAGTCTAATTTCTACTTCTTTAGGTGTGAAGTAGAAATTCAAATAGTTTTCCAATTTGAATTCTGTAGATTGATCATGATATAAAAAATTAACTTCCAGTTTAGATCTTGCTTGGTTCAACTGATAGCTAGTAGCTAGTACTAATAACTGATTTAAGATAAATTTACCTATAGACATGATAGAGAGAAAAAAATAGTGCACATAATATAGACTTGAAAGAGCGTGAGGAAGAGATAAATTTTACAATGATTATGTCATTAGAAGATGAGAAAATCAAACTCAGAGACGATTTATTTGTTGTTTTTGCAATGACTTTGGAGGAGTAGTATAGATGAAAAAAAAAAAAGCTAATAGTTTAATTAAAATTCGTTTCAAACCATGCAAATACACAACCAAATACTCTAGACGGATTCTCAAATTTTGTTAAAGAAAAATAACGTAAGACTACACACCTAAAAGAATCTTTTTTCCTATCTATAACCTCAAACTTTGTTCACAGTTCCCCCAATATCTATAACCCAGACTTTGTCACGGTTCCCTCAATATTTTCATCCGGCCAAAATATTAATAGAAACTAAAGTATAATAAAAACTTTAATCTCATCTCTAAATTTTATTTTAAATAATCAAAGATCTATTATTATTTTTTTTATTATGATGTAACAAATTAATAATCAGATATTAAGCAATGTCAACATATTTATACAACTAGCTCAATGGTAGCAAAGGATAAAGCCCCTAGCGACCTTAAGCTCTCGTGCGACGGTCCGATCCTCATGAGGCGTAAAGGAACCCCGTGAGCAGGGGGATATCCTAGTGAGTGAGGAGAACCATCTAAGGACCCGGGGGGTGACGATGGGTAGGCCCCGGGGTGGGGACCTCACAATAAAACATGTCATAAAAAATTCATTTTGAAGTAGAGTTAATTTTGAGTTATGATTTTATCATATTAAATAATTAAAAATAAAAAAAAATAATATCAAATTGAAGATGAATTTTGAATCCGTATAATTATCATAAATAAATTAAAACAAATTTTTATTTAAAATATTTATTTGCATATAAAATAATTTAGGATAAAATTTCAATTTAAAAAAATAACCAATAAAAATATTATTTCAAAATTATAAATAATTGTGTAACGTACATGTGTGTGTATATATATATATATATATATATATATATATATATATATATATATATATATATATATATATATATATATATATATATATATATATATATATATCAAAAAACATCGCTGTATTTTTTTTTTCTGATTAGTCTTTTCTATATAATACCTTTCTTAAAAGATTATGTAAATAAAAAGAGATGGGTAAAAATGAAAAATGTTACATTTTTATAAGAGCTGCCAGAAAGTTACTTATTTGTAACTTTTCCACATGAGTTATTTAGCCCAATCACCCATTAGTAGCCAATTAGTAAGTGTGCCGGTAAAGACACATACTAGCTAAACAATTTCATACTGGAAAAGCTACAAATTGTAGCTTTTTCTGATACACTCCTATAAAAAATATTGTATTTTACATTTTTATCCTTCTCTCTTTTATTTATGTAAGTCTTTAAGAAATTTTATATAGGAAAATATTTGTGAGAAAAGAAGAAAAGAGTATATCGGTGAAGACCGTGAAAAATAATTATCTAATCATATAAAATAATTAAAATAGACTTACAAATTCTATTTTAAAAACATATATAAAGATATTTAAAATTTTAAATTCTCAAACAAACTTTATTTTTATAAACTCTTGTGTTACCTAATTATTTTATAATTTTGGGATAGTATTTTTATTTAATCAATTATTTTTAAAATCGAAATTTATTCTAATTATTTTATACACAAATAAATATTTTAAATAAAAATGTGTATTAATTATATGGATTAAAAATTCCTTTTAATTTGATATTAATTTTTTTATTAATATGATAAAATCATAGCTCAAAATAAACTTTATTTAAAACCAAATTTTTTTATGACATGGTTTATAAATATATTAACACCGCTTTAACGGTCTAATTATTAATATTTACATCATAATAAAAATAATTATTATAATAATGCATCTCTATATATTTAAAAACAATTTGTTGTGAGATGAGATTAGGAGTTTTTATACTTTAATTTTTATTAATATTTTAGTCTTATGAAAATATAGGAGGAACCGGAATCAAAACAAATCGAAGTTCGGGGTTCTAGATAGGAAAAGAAATATTCTTTAGTGCTGCTTTACAAGTATTTTTCTCCAACAAAATTCTCTGGTAATTTGTCTTTGGGGTTTTGCTTGTGTGTATTTCCAGCGGTTTGAGTGAATTTCGCCCTTCTAAATTTTATTTTCTCATTCCATTTCTACCACTCTCACTCAAAGTCACTGCAAAAACAACAAATGAGTACGTCTCATAAGTTTTATTTTCCTCGTCTCAAAAACAACAAATGGCCATTTCTACCATTACTGTAAAAAATTTCTCTATTCCTCGAGTGACGCTTTCAAGTCTATGACATATGCATTGCTTTTATATCTCTTAATCATATCTATATAGATCAATTTACCTTCAATTAGCTATCAACTACTTTACCAAGCAGTATAATTAGCTACCAACTATCAACTATCAACTGAACCAAACAGGACCTAGGCATCTTTACCAAGCACCCTATAAGAGTTGATCGGCAGTGAATCACTCAATCAACTCCAACCGCGGCCCAGCCAAATTCTAGGCCCCGTCTCGGGTCGAGTTGATCGGGGGAGCACACAGTTTATTCACCCCAATCAAATTTCGTGCTTGGTAAAGACATCTAACCAGTTACTGATAGCTTATTAAAGCTAAACAACTTCTAATTGAATAAAGCTACAACTCATAACTTTTTTTGAAACGCTCCTATAAAAATATTACATTTTGCATTTTTATCTTTCTCTCTTTATTTATGTAACTCTTTTAAGAAATTTGTTATATGGAAAAAGGAAACATTGAAGATTTTATTCATGTCAAAAATAATTATCTGAGCATAAAAAATAATTAAAGCAATAGACATACAAATTATGTTTTTAAAAAATATACAAATATATTTAAAAAATTTAATTCTCAAACAAACTTCTATATTTATAAACTAATATGTACCTAATTATTTTATAATTTTAAGATAATATTTTGTCTAATAATTTTATTTAACGATAATATTTTAAAAGGAAATTTTACATTAACTTTTAATTTTATTTTTAGTTATTTAATATGACAAATCATAACTTAAAATAAGCCTCTACTTCAAAAATGTATTTTTATGACATGAATTATAAATATATTAACATTGCTTAATAGCCTAATTACACTCGTGACATAATAATAGATCTTTGATTATTTAAAAAACAATTTGTTAAAATATGGGATTATAGTTTTTATTATATTTTAGTTTCTATTAATATTTTGGTATGATGAAAATATAGGTGGAACCGAAATCAAACAATAGGTGAACATAGTCTGAGGCTATAGATATGAAAAATAAAAATCTTTGAGGGTGCAGTCTTACATTATTTTTCTCCAACAAAATTCAACAATCAGTTTTATGTCTTTGCTTGTGTATTTGCATGGTTTGGGTGAAATTTTTGCCCTAGATTTTTCACATCTCTATCACTCAGAAACCCGAGAAAACATTTTTTTTTCTTTTCTTTTTCCTAAAATGAGCGACCTGAATTTACCCTGAATCTGAAGATTACAAAACCCTACATCTTTCTCTCTAGACTTCTGGATGATCGAAACGATCACTGTTAGAATCATCTCACGAAATCTAGTAGAACCAAATAAACTACGTCGAATTCCGAGACAGTCGGATTTTTACGTATTTCGAGGCCGGACGAGCCAATCACAGGGTGACACGTGGCACGAGAGTGCATGCCACATGGCACCAAGATTTGGGAACACTTGGCACCTAAGTGGCCAAGTGTCATACTCCTAGAATGCATGCAAATTAGTGGGAAGTAGTCAGTGTACGGCTCGCATGGTGACACTTGCCATGGCTTGTACTCATGGTCGGTTCATGAAAATTGGCCTCAGGTAGGAGAAATCAGAACTTAAGGGGTTCTTCCACTGCTAGATCACCTGGAGAGGAAGAGAGGAAAATCATAAAAGAGAGAAGAGAAGGAAGAAAGTGGAAACCGTAAAAGGAAGAAAGGAAGGAGAAAGGAGGAGGAGTCAGCAAATCCTCCATTGTCGCTTAGTTCGAGGACTCCAAATTTGATCCCACACTACAAGAGGCGAGGGATCTTTCCTCTTGGTTATTTCCTTGTTCGGGCCATGGAAAATGGCACGGTTGAGTTTGCTATGTGATTGTTTGAATGAATAATATGCTGAATTTGTGATGTTGTCCATGCCGAATTTTCCGGGTTTTGGTGATCAATCTGTGATGTTGTACATGTCGTTTTTTTTTTTTTTGTCTTAGGACTAAACCTGCCTGGGGTATTATTGTATGCATGAAAACATGCAGAATTTCTGTCGTATGCATGACTAACATGTAATGTTTTGGGTGTTTAGATCAAAGAAAACTCGCTTGGTGTATTATTGTACGCATGACTAACATGCGTAATGTTCTGCCTTAGACTCAAGAAATTCAGTTTGGTGTATTATTGTATGAAATGCTACACTTCGGGCTTTCATGCATGACTACGTAGAATCTTTTGGATTTTTAGATCAAAGAAAACTCAGCTTTAGGTATTATTGTATGCATGAAAAACATGCACTAGTTTCCATGCATGACTAATATGCATCGCTTGTGTTTAGACTAAAGAAAACTCAGTTTGGTGTATTATTATTGTATGACGATCAATATGCAATGTTCGGTTTTGGGGATCAAGTAAATTCAGTTCTGTATTATTGTAAGGAATGAAAACATGCGTAATTTTTCTCTGGCTACGCATGACTAATATGTAGAATCTTTGGGTTTCTTAGATCAAAGAAAACCTGGCCAGACATGTATGCATGAAAACATGAATTTTCTGGCTTCCATGCATGACTAACATGCATTTGCTTCTCGTGTTTAGATCAAAGAAAACCGCTTGGGTGTATTATTGCATGCATGACTAACATGCGTAATGTTCTGGTTTTAAATTTAAGAAATTCAGTTTGGTGTATTATTGTATGAATGAAAAACATGCCGAATTTCCTGAAGCCATGCATGATCAATATGTAGAATCTTTCGGGTTTTTAGATCAAAGAAAACTCAAGCAGGTATTATTGTGCATGAAAACTTGCATACAATTTTTTGGCTTCCATGCATGACTAACATGTAGAATGTTTTGGCATTACTTGGCTCTAAGTAATGGTGGGGAATTATGTTAATACATGCTTGAAGATGTGTCATATGAATGAACCGAATGATAGAAAAGATGTAGTGCATGCTTATGTGATGTACTCGATTTGAATGTGTGAATATTAACATGACTGCATGTTTGTTGATGTTGAACCGAATATATGAAATGTTGTATGCATTAGATATGAAATTATAGCACACACATAGTGTACGTAGAATGTCCATGTAGAGGTCTTCACATTGGTCATGGGTTTGAGGCAGCCACACAAATTGCATTGCATTGGTGTGCTGTGAATAATTACATTACATGAGAGAGGCGATATGGTACTGGATGGCACGTATTCGTGTTGAATCGTGTGGGCTGGGAATGGGATGAAGTCCAATCTGAAAGTTCCACAAAGTTAAATGAAATGGAAAATGAAATGTGTCTAAGGAGCAAGTAGGGATAGATACTCTCGTGAAAACTTGAAAACCTCGGTTAGACAAACAGATCCACCTGAAAGCCCGAAAAATGCCTGAGGGTGTAAGAGACCCGCGTGAGACTCGAAAAGCTCGTTGCCTAAAAAGACGCGAAACGATTAAATAAATATCACATAGACTAATGGTTGTGAGAGATGGGAGTCGTGAACCGACTCAAGATCGATTCTATTGGCACTTGCATTAGGTGGTGGCCTGAGGTCAGACCTTGCATTGGGGCATGCAGAGATCGCCTCATACATGCATGTAGATTTTTCCATGATAGATAACATGTATGCACGCATTGGTTGTTGGTTTAATTCATGAAAAACATCATTTACATGTGCACCTACGTGAATAGTCTCTTAGGATTTTATCCCTACCTGGGCGTTAGCTCACTCGCCGTGACCCCCCTTTCGTGCACAGACAGACAGTGCACGACGCTCCTTAGAGGCCGGGATTATGAAGGGGGCCGAACTGTGGTCTTGATTCTTGTTTTGTGTATATATATTAGAACGAACTAATTTTAATATATGTTTTGTATTAGAAGTGATGTAATAACTCGGATCTATAGAAATGTATGGTCTGTTCATATGGACGAGTATGGATGATGGGCCCTATTGGGTCATTTTAATTATACGGGTCTCAAGGATATGAGACACATAGGTTTCATGTGTCGACGGCTGGTCAACGGACCCCGGTTTTTGGGGTGTCACATAGCATCTACGTCGTGGTAAAGATATACTAGTTTAGTCATTACTTTAAAATTAGAAATTAGGAATTATATAATTCTTGTAATATGAAAATTAGAAATTAAGTATTTACTATAATGGTTATATTTTTTTAAGGTTGGGGATTTGGTTAAAATAAAACTGTTTTATTGGGACTCGAACCCGAAACTCCCTTTCCAATGTCCCCTACCTATTTCAAATATTAAACATTTTACTATATGAGTTAGGCATAATCATAGTATATGGGTTATAATTAGTTTCTTGCATAAATAGAAAAAATAAAGAAAGAAAAAAATTAAAACCCATTAATTGTTTTCACCCATTATTACTAGGGATCTCCAAAAAGCCCGTGGCCCGAGGCCCGCCTTGGGTCCGGCCTCGCCCCGACACGAGCAAAGCTCCCGCCAAGCCCATTTTAAGAAGGGTTGTGCCGTTGGTTTGATTTTGTAGCCCGGCCACCTTGCCGAGGCTCGCCCCAAAAGCCCGCCAAGAGGCCCACTATCGCAGATGCCTCCCGAAGGCTGTAAACGAGTAATCGAGCAAGTCCACTGAGGCATGGGCTGCACCTACATCAAGCACCGACCTATGCCACAGGATCATGAAACAAGGTTTCTACTAGACTACAACAAAGCAAGAAATCTAGTTGTTCATGAGGAATTGCGATGTTTGCCAGAAATTCAGCAATATTATTCATACTCTAGCCACAAAGCCGTTTACTCAATGTCGGTCCTGGCCTTTTGGCGCGTGGGATTGATATCCTAGTCTCATGACACTTCGGCGATAAGCCCCGTGGAAAGTTCATTATGGTAACCATTGATTATTTCACCAAGTAGGCGGAAGCCAAGGCCTATGCGTAGATCAAGGCCACGTAGCTTGCTTCGTCTAATTCGTATGCTGAAATTATTCCCAAGCGTAGGAACTAAGGTCGTCAAGCATTATATTACTGTGGGAGTCCACAAGTCATTTCCACAGGGAGTGGTTTCCCTAGTGATCCCAGGGTTGCTCTCCAAAGAATGTGCGTTCAAAAGTAAAATCTGGGGGTTGTGATTGATTGATTGAGTGACCGATTAAATTAACTATTTTAAAGAAAAAGGGCGAATGATAGAGTTCTTAGGTTTCCACTCACCGTCAATTAGGTAATACCCACTTCTTATTCATGGTCTCATCTAGAGCCATTGATGAATGGTCTTCGACTAAGATGTAACGCTAAAGTGCCTCAACACAAAGAATGATCGAGCTGGCGGCAAACACTTGTTCAACGATTACAATTTTGAATGCACACGCTGCCGTGTACCACCGAGGGTCTCTCGCCTCACACGCTGGGTCAAGAAGATTCCAACCTAAGGTTTGGCAAGATTTTCCACAAGTGCTAGCATCATAATCCCAAGTGAAGCACAAAAGAGGAATTGGGGTTGTTACTGACGGAGGTGAGTTTTCCACTCATTAGAACCCCTTACCATGGAGGCTTAGAACTCCATTAAACCCAAAAGGATTCATGTTTGATAAGAAACTCATAGCTAAATGTGACTTGAGAAATAACACTTAAATTTCAAGATTGAGATATCATAAGCACATAATCCCGTAAGAAAATACCGAGTTATATGAACCAACTGAAAGATTACAAGTAGTTGAAAACTCATAATCTAAAGAAAAGCTAAGTACTCTACTCTATAAACCCTAGCAAAATATGAGAAAAACACTCCAACTGTCCAAAACCAAACCCTAGAAACTAAAACTTCTCTTCTCTGCCCTTCAATGGGCTTAAATACCCATTCTCCTAGTGATCTCGGGCGGTGGTCGAAAGACGAGCCGCATTCGCACCACAAAGGATTGAATTTCGCTCAAGTCCCGGCGAAGATTGTACGTCGGTACCGGTATTAGTGGCGTGCGGTACCCTGCACCAAAAGTGTACCGTGCTCCATTGCTCAGGTCGGGTACGGCACTCACCGCCCTCACCGCATGTGTGGGTACGGCATTTTAGTAAGTGTGCGGTAATCGCAATTAATCGCCTCGCAATTGCCTTCTTCACCGTAGCACTACCCAGTGGCTTCAACAAATGGCCGCCATCAATAATGATCTACATTTGTTCTCTGGATACGAACCCCTACAAAAATGTGCACGGAACTTGAAAAACCTGCACAAGCACAAAAATGAGAGAAACAATCAAAGGCACCTATTCTTACACAAAATGAGAGCAAACATGAGTCGGGGTACTAAAATCCTATATAAATGTTGCACTTTATGTATTCAACACACACCGCAGAATACCTACAACTTACTAGTCCCTTTGCAAGATTTGAAGGTAACACCTGCACCGATTATGAGCTTCAACAAACGCGCAAGGTGCGCGAGGCATTGCAAGTTCTCGGCGTGGCAAAAAAATGAGCACAATGCTTTAACCTGATAGAGTATGCAACCGTCTGAACTCAAATGAAAACCATAGTCTCAAAGTAATGGACATAATAACAAACTATTACAAAACATAGATACTCATATAAAGGACCATGGATCTGAGAAAAGAAAGGATGCAATGAGATCACCAAACTGAAATGAACTACATTATCACGGCAAACATTTTACCATAACCAAGCAAACTAACATGCATAAAAGTCAAAGAGGAACATCCAACATAACTAAAATCAAAAGGTCTTCGCTTCAGAATGACTACGGGCTACGTAAATAGGCTGTTATAGAAAAACAAAATGGGTCTTCGCATGACGTATCGAGGTCTCTACCCAATTGCCAACACCACCCTATTCTAACCCACAATGCTACTACTCCACATCCTCCCCATCATCGGTCGAAGAGAATGCGTCTTCATCCACACAGTCATCTAGCTCATCGGAAGCCCCTTCCAAATCAGGGGGAAGATCATCTCCAACGGCAGTTTCTCCTCGTAGGATGTGACTCTCAAGCCTGAAGAGCATGTGATCCAGTTGCTTCTGCTTCCCTAGAATGCATTTGAACCATCCTTTGATTTTACGCTCCATCCTTTTCAAAGGGGATGTACTCATCGACCCGCGAGCTGACGACGATGAAGCCCCAGAAATAGCCAAAGGGGAATGTGATGGCTGAGGCCTTGTGGAAGCGGCTCGGCTTTTTGCTTCTGTCTGGTTTGTGATGGGCCCCAACCTAGGAAGAACTATTTTTTCTCTACCTAATCCCCTTATCCCCGCAGCTTCCACCGGATTTGTAACTAAAATTTTCAATGGAATATGCCTATTTTCAGTTGGGGACCTTAGAAAGTCCCTCATAATACACCATATTACCAAGGCATAATCAATAATTTTTCCAATCATTACCTCATACGTAAACCTGATTTCTTCTCGCTTGCGCTTTCTTCTTTCCTTCGTACCGATCATATCGTGGAATGACTTTCGTTTCATTAATGCATACTCAGCTTTAATTTCCCTTTAATGAACTCTCATAAGACAAACCCCATGGGTACCGGGTTGGTGCACATGGCATTTGTAAACAACCGGCGCCAAACTCAGAATGGCCCCGAGAGGTAAGGCCTGGCCATGCGGTGGCAGGCGCAATATAATTCAACGATTGAGTTATCGAATACAAAAAATGTGGCTAACCATTAATTTGCTTCCCCAAAATCAGAGTCTCCGCCGTAGGTGTCTACATTCCGATTTTCTCTCAAGTTGAGTAGAATGGTCGGTAAATAACCTTTACCTCCACCCGACAAAGTGTAGATTTTTCTCTGAATAACATATTGGGATAGGGTGGGTGAACAAACGTGTCAATTTCATTCCCCTCTCACAATGGAAACCAGCCTTTCAATTTATTGGACCCACTTTTCGGCTCGATTTTGAAGGCTTCGTGAAACATGGCCTCCAATTTCTTTATCTTACAGCTCTCACTTGCTTCCTCGCTCTCGGATGGGGAATCTTTCCTTCCTTTCCTTTCTTCCCCGATCTGTGAAGTATCGTAGCCAGGTTTTCGGCTCCATAGAGCTAGGGGCCTTTCCCTTTCCGGTATTTTCGATCTTACCATAGATATGCTTAAGGAAATGTGAATATAGCTAGAATAGCCCATACACACACAATGGTCCCAACAGCCCATCTCCGGGTCAGTGTCGGACTCACCCCTTGTAGTTCAGTCAACATCTTCCTCCCCATGCGATCCGCTGCGGATGCCTAAGCAACCAGAACACATAACCACCAACCAAAAGCCACCCAACAAAATCCATGTTGACCTGATGAACATCCATTGGCTGCTGGATAGATGAGGAGCACTTACCACGTCGATCTAGTATTTCCCAGTCTCTACGTGCGAAGAACTGAGGAGCATCCGTATCAGAGCGATGGAGACACTAGAAGGAACGTTTGACCTAGGGTTTACTTTGGTGAGTGGGGAAATTAGGTTAGGGCTTCTCTTATATAGGAGGTGGGGAGTAGACATATGAAGGTTGACTTTGGGGACAAAAACCTAAAATAGTCATCCGCACGGTGGCACAGACACCCGATAAGTGTGGTATTGGTACCAAAAGTGCTGCTTTGCCGGTTTAGCTTGGCTGGTACAGTGCCAATAGAAGATATTCTTGGTATCGCAGCTCTGCTTTCCCTTTATCTAGGTTGAATGCCAGGTACCAATATATGTGTCTGGGAGTACCATTCCTGTCCCTTTTTACTGGTTTTTTTTTTAACTTGAAACGGGTGCCAATTTATGGAGCTTTTCAAAAATGCCCTCCATCTCGGATTCCACTGGATGCTCATTTCTTTCCCTGCTTCATACCCCGTCCAACCTGACTTGTGTTCGCGGAACTGTGTACTACACTCTCTTGACACCTTCACGCTTACCTTGGGGTCCACTGTACTTCTCGTGATCACGATTCCTAAGGTTCGAACTGAATTGGTAATTCAAGGCTCAAGATGGGTGCAAAAGGTTAACTGGCTATGATTTAATTGTAACACATAAATGATGGCCTAAAATCATCTTTCAGCTACGTATGGTTGTTCCTCAAAGAATACGATACATGTAGTTAACAAGGAATGCTAAAACAATGCACAGGCTGAAGCAATAGCAAGAAAAACATGAGCTTGAGGCAGAAAATCAATGACTTGTGTAGTGAATAAATGAGGGTGATACCAAGACCCCCAGAAAGAATTGAGATTGAGTATGGTTGAATATGAACAAAAATTTTGTGCAATACTTTACATTGTGTGTAGGTGCGGTGAGACTATGTGGAGTGCGTACATAAGGTCCATAGCATTTATACATCATGGGTCAAGTACCAAACCCAAAGAGCTTCAAATCGAAATTTTGCATCATGCACTTTCAACATGTAACATGCGCATAGTGGCTCCACTAGTGGCCTGCCCACCACCACAGTGGGCATTACCTCGTGCACACAGGGACACCCTAAGAAGAAGAAGCAAGGGATTGAATTATTATATGGTAATGTTTAGGGTTGGGGCTGGTGGGTTGGTTTTTTTTTTATAAGTAAAGGCAGACTAAATAAATAAAGCAGCAAGAAAGAAAAAGAAAAACTATATACAAAAAAAATGTAGGATAGAAATTACTGCGAGAGGAACATCACGTATGCGGGATCTCACTGGTTCTCGCTGCTCTCTGACGGTCAGTTCTCGAAATGGCTTTAGCGGTGGAAATTGACTTTAAAGGTTTCCATTTTCGGATTCTCAATCTCCACAGCGCCATATGGGTAAACTACCTTGACAATGAATGGGCTGATCCACCTAGAGCGGGTTCACACGGAAACGTAATGCGAAGCGGTGTATAACAAACCTTTGGTGAGGTTCAAGGTCTTCCTCCATGATGGTCTTGTCATGGAATAACGAGCCTCTTTTGTGGAGATTCCGTGAGTTCTCATACGATTCACGCCGCAATTCATCAAGCTCGTTCCTCGCAATAGTAGTTGTTACACGCTAGCTAAATCAAATTAAGGTTTTAATAGCCCATTTATGCCTTTGTGTTCCATTTCTATCGAATGTGGGCCTTTCCATAAGCAATCCGATAAGAACATACGAAAAATGGTCTTAAGTAATACGGTAAGACCAGAGCGTCGGTTATCGAAGCGACCAATCCTTGCGATTTGGGCGACCTTTTTCAATATGTTTGATCTCCTATTGGTAGTCGGCCGACCATTGATACGTGGGTGAAATGCCATGAAACTTTATTGGGTGACTCATACTTTTCAACAAATTTTCAAAGGATCGATTACAAATATGGCCCACAAAAATCACTAATGATTGTGTGAGGCACTCCGAAAGGGAGAAAAATGTGTTCTTTTAAAAGATTTCAAAGAAACAACCGTGGTCATTTAGTTCTTGTTGGAATGACCTCCACCCATTAAACATAATCAGCGCCAATAAGATGTAAGTACCCACAAGAAGGGGGAAAAGTCCCTATGAAGTCCAAACCCCATCAATCAAAAATTTCAATGATTAAAATAGGAGTAAGAGGCATCATGTTCCTCTTTGTGACCCCTCCTAATTGTTGGCACCGAGCGCAAGTTTTGCAAAATTCAATCAGTCTTTTAAAAAGAGAGTGGGCGATAAAAGCCGGCTGTAGAATTTTGTCGCCGTTTTTTTGTGGAGAAATGCCCTCCCTGAAGCTTAGAGTGTGAGGAAAGGTGAGCACCCCAATTTGATGCGTCATTGGATACACACCTTCTCATCAATTAGTGCAGACGATATTAAACAAATATGATCATCAAAGTAGTATTTCTTAATATCTCACCAAATTTCCTCTTTGTGAGGAGTCCATTGGGGTGGAATTTGTCCTGTCACTAGATAGTTCTGTGTCCGCATACCATAGGCGTTGAACAAAGCTAGTGCTCATCGAAGCGTACATGCTATGGGTGGTAGTTGAAGTGGTTTAAGTTCGCAAGAGCGGTGGTCGGCTACCACGTTCTCAACTCCCTTTTATCCTTAATGAGTCGGGTTAAATTCTTTGCAGTAGGATCCACCTAGTCAAGCGAGGAAGCAGTATCTGCTTAGATAGCATAAGTACTTGATGATGCGTGATCAGTGAAAATGGTGCAGAGGAGACCACATAATGCGACTGAACTTTTCTGGGGCGAACATGACAACTCTTTTTCCTTAGTTGTGTAATTTGCTTGAGCGGAATCTATAGTATTGCTGGCATAGTAGATCACAAAAGCCTTTTTATCTTCCCTTTGTCTAAAAACGGCTCTATAGCATAATCATAGCATTATACGTGATCTCGGGAGTTCCCGATTGGGAGATCGCATGATAGGAGGAGACAACATAGTTTTTAATTTATCAAAGGCGTCCTCCTGAGCCTGTGACCATGCAAAGGGACGTCTTTGTGAACCATAAGGGATGGGCTATGGCACTGAAATCTCTTATGAATCTCCTATAAAATCCTGCATGACCTAAGAACGATCGTATGTCTTTAACACACCTAGGGGTAGGTAAGTTGGAGATCAACTCGACTTTGGCCTTGTCCACCTCGATTCCTTTTTTCGATACTATGTGGCCTAGCACAATCCCTTGTCTGTGAGTGACACTTCTCTGATCGGCACTAAAATTCTTCTCGACACCTCCTACAATACCTTACGTAAATTTTCTAAACATCTAAATACGAATCTCAAAAAGCGAGAGAAATTAGATCCTTGAAAATCTCCAAAATGAGTTCTATCATATCATTGAAAATCCCCATCATACCTGCATTTGGAAGGTTTCTGGTGCATTACATAATCGAGGCATTTTCCACAAAGAAGCGGGAAATGTGCGAGACGGTGACGTGAACTTTCTCTTGATCTTCTAAAGATTTATCTCAATTTGATTGTACCCCAGAAATTTTATCGAGAAAAGCAGTAATTCATGCCACACAGCTCTCTCCCGGCATTTGATCCACAAAGGTAGAAATGATCTTTCCTAGTACCCGCATTGAGTTTCCTATAGTCTATGCACACCCTCGACTGGTGACAGTAGAACAGCTCATTGTGTTCATTGCTACCCTGATGACCCAGGATTTTAGAACTACTTAGGTTAGGCGGCCTGCTATACGCAATGGGGTAAAAATGGAACCTAAATCAGCCGAGTTTTAAGACCTCTTTTCTTGACCAATTCTTTCATGATTAGGTTCGAGTCATCGTGGTTGTCCTAGAGGGTTTAACACCCTCTTCAGTAGATCACATTAATGCGAGATCAAGGGCTAATTCCTTTAATATCTGGTGTCCATCCCTATGGCGGTTTTGTGGGTTCTCAATATCTCCAAAAGTTTATTTTCTTGATTTGATTCTAAAGGAAGATGATTACAGGCATTTCTTACGCATAGAGATACATATTTAAGATACGATGTTAGGAGGTTTTCAACTTAAGTTTAGGTGGTTTCTCTTCCGAAGGTAACACCCTGTCCTCGATTGGTGGCAATGTTTCAAATTTGGGTGCCCACCCATTTGTTTCCAATACCTCACTGTGTTCAATTATGGAGTCACTAGGCTTCGATTTAGTGTGGTTACCTCCTCGACGAGCTTGGAGAAGCACTAGGCCAGAGACATGGAGGATCATCATATCAGAGCATTATCTACATAGTGCTGTGAGTCATCATGTTTACCTCACAGACGTCCTCCTCATCCCCTATTTCCTTGATAACATTGTGAAGATATTCAGATTAGCAGTCGTATTCTCAGCGATAAGTCATTAGTTCTCCCTACGGTGTATGATGGCGTTAGCGGTGGCGAAGAACTGCAAGAATCAGCGGGAAGCTGAGTCCCTTGATTCACCCACGGGGTTGAGTGTCAAGAACAGCAAGTCCCACAGTAGAACTTGTCTACTTGCACCAATACATCCTTCATTATCCCTACAGGAATTTTCACCTACGATCGGCTAATTTGGAGGGTGATATTGAGTCAGTTAACTCTCTGACTTTAGCTCGACATATAGAATATGGCAACAAGTTAACACTTGCTCTCAAATCCACTAAACATGTCTAATTTTTAATTTACCACTGTAAAAAAAAGAAAAAAAAAGAAAAAAAATTCTGGACATAGTGGAACTTCTGAGTCTTTGTATTTTAGGGGCAAATTGTTCCGGATCAAGGAGGTGGATTGTTAAGTCATAAATGCCTCCTTATTGAGACTGAATTTCCTTTCCACGATTACCGCAAATCTTTGGCTTTTGGCATATG
Source organism: Tetrastigma voinierianum (assembly GCA_016808115.1). NCBI lineage: Eukaryota > Viridiplantae > Streptophyta > Magnoliopsida > Vitales > Vitaceae > Tetrastigma > Tetrastigma voinierianum. The sequence continues at coordinate 75,015 of JAEQBH010007530.1, read as the reverse complement.
CGAGTTTGCTTAATGGCATCTAATAAAGGAATGTTCAACTTAACATGTTTGAACAACTCATAAATTTCAAAATGATTGTTCACTTTCTTGGGGGCTCTCAACCTATGAGGATATGGAGCAGGAGAGACGTGAGAGGCCTTGTCTTTTTCTAGCTCACCGTCAACAACATCTGCCCTAGGAACATGAGGCTTGTCAGGCATCTCAACATCCCCGACTGACTCATTGTGCAAATCTTGTATCGGTTCCTTAGTCTAAATGGTTTTGTCAATTACTTTTCCACTTCGAAGAGTGGTGACACCTTGCAATGTTCAAAGGTGCCATGGCCGGGGTCGAGACCTCGACCTTGTTTTGACCTTAGGGGTTTGGATAGTTTGAGAAGGGAGTTCCCTTTTCTTATTGAAAATTTCCCATATAAGAGGTGAGCTTAGTGATTTGGGATCTCACATCGTTCAGAGCGAGTCTGAAGTCGGTGTTGGTGGATTGTTGGGTCTAGGCAGGCTGTGTCCTGATATCCTCGAACTTCTCTTATGTGGAGGTTGATAAGACTGTGGGTTTGAATTCCCTTGAGATGAGGGTGGAAACCTTGGTTAGGGTTCACAGGAAATCCTTGAGGACCTTGATTTTGGAACTGAAGGGCTTGATTTGAAAAGCCTTGGTTTGGAGTGGTGTGGCCTTGGGTTTGGCAAGTTGTGTGGGCCTCCTCATTCCTCTGACTAAAAATTCGGTGCCTGCCACGGATTATCGTTTCGAGTGGGGTGAAGAACTCACTTTGGTAGTTAGAGCATTAGCTTGCTCTGTTGGATTACTCCCTTGACTTGAGGAAGGTTAGAATGGGTTAATAGTTGAGTGGGTGGGGTCATCGCAAAATGATGCATGGCTCCTCCAACTACAGAATCCCATGAGCGAGGGTGCAGGCACACTAGTTACCTCATTCACCTTTTTCAATTCTATGGCCTCCAACTTCCTCGTTAGTTGGCTTTATTTTAGAAACAACGGTCATCATTCTCTCTTAAGTGATGGATTCCTCCTTTAATAGGTGTACTATGCACTTCTTGGAGTATCTAAGAGTGTTAGTCTCGAGTTAGAGCATTTTTACGCATGGTATCAAAAATTGAATTGCCTCACAGCTTTTCTCATAGAACTCTTCCGCACACATCATTTGGATGTATTGTTTGTTATTCAAGGATAGTCCTTGGTGAAAATCACAAATTTGTCCAACATCCAAACCATGATGAGGGATAGCATGGAGGAGGTCCTTATATCTTTCCCATACCTGACCAAAGGTTCACCCGGTTTTTCAGAAAAAGTTTTGGATTGCTCGCATGAGAGCATTGAATGCGTGCGGGAAGGGCTATTAAGGAATTCATTTATGTCATCCCAAGTAAAGATTGAGTGGGCCTGACGGGAATGGAAACCATATTTTTAGCCTTCCTTTAGAGAGAATGGGGAGATAAAACCATGCAAATTATATGGAGACGTCCAGGTAGAGTAAAAACTAGCGCAAACATCCTCTAAATCTCTCATGAATGGTAGGGTTCTGAATCGACCCCTTGATACGAGGGAGAAGGCGAGAATCATCTCCGACTTCATAAGGGTGGTTAGCCTCTTGGTGGCGAATACATGAATTTGTTGTGGTTATTTGAGGTTCTTAGAATCTCTCGGAGGGTTCTTTCCACAGTAGGTAAAGGCGGGAGCCCGATGTGATTTTGCTAAAGAGGCCAACATTTCCCCCTCCTGCCCTGCAGGGTTGCCGGTGGTGCCACCATCTTCTTGTTGTGGAGGTTCCTTAGAGTCTTTATTAGATTGACAGGCCAACCCTTGGGCATTTGGATTAAAAAGAGTTTGCTCACTCTCGGGGTGGTCCATTTGAGGTGTAGGATTCTCTTGAAACAAATGTCTTACTATGGACTCTTCAGACTGTCTTGGAGGTATAATTCTTACAAGTCGGCGTTGCTCGTTGCGAGCTAATGAGCATGCACAAATCTTACCCTTCTAGCGGATATCCCTTGGAGCTATTCAAAAAACAAATTAAAAAAAAGGGAGAATGTCTTGGTTGCAATGCAATTGCAAGTACCACTAACTCTCTTGGATCAGCAGATTGCTCGCCACTCGGCGGCGCGAAAAATGCTGTCTATTAATTATGCTGAAATTATTCTCCAAGCATAGGAACTAAGGTGGGTAAGCATTATGTGTGAGTCGGGTCATTTCCACAATTGGTTTCTAAGGTACGATCCTTAGGGGTTAACTCTCAAAGAATATAACGTTCAAAAAGTAAAATCTAGGGGTTGTGATTGATTGATTGAGTGACCAATTAAATTAACTATTTCTAAAAAAAAGGGCGAATGATAGGGTTCTTAGGTTTCCACTCACCGTCAATCAGGTAATACCCACCTCTTATTCACAATCTCATCTAGGAGCCATTGATGAATGGTCTTCGACGGAAGATATAATGTTAAAGGTTCTTTTAACATAAGGAATGATTGAGCGATGGCAAACACTTGTTCAAACGATTTGCGTGGACTCTTAGCCTGCATTTGCAATCAAGCACAACGTGTCTGAAGTCTCTGGTTACATGTTGTCAAGAAGATTCAAACTAGGTTTCTGTATTTTCCGCAAGTGCTTGGCATCGTCTGATCAGGTTGAAGCACAAAAGAGGAATTGGGGGTTGTTACCTTGACGGAGGTGAGTTTCCACCATTAGAACCCTACCATGGAGTCTTAGAACTCCATTGAAACTGAAAATAGATTCATGTTTGATAAGAACCTATGCATAAATGTGACTTGAGAAATAACACTTTAATTGCAAGATTGAGATATCAGAAGCATAGAATCTCGTAAGAAAATACCGAGTTATATGAACCAACTGAAAGATTACAAGTAGTTGAAAACTCATAATCTGAAGAAAAGTTAAGTACTCTACTCTATAAACCCTAGCAAAATATGAGAAAAACACTCCAACTGTCCAAAACCAAACCCTAGAAACTAAAACTTCTATTCTCTACCCTTCATTGGGCTTAAATACCATTCTCCTTAGTGATCTCAAAGTGGTGGTAGAAAGACAAGCGTACCCTTGCACGGGTGGAGTGCGCTCAAGTCCATAAAAATTGCATGTTGGTGCAGTACCGGTAAATTAGTCACCGTTACCAAAAGTGTATTGGTGCTCCAGCACTTGTGAGGTACGATACCGGTTGTGAAATGCCGGTACCATTGCCTCATTACATGTAGTGCAGGGTACCCGATGAGTGTAATCTGGTACCCTTTGCCTCTGCCAATTGCTCCTCTTCAGAAGTAACCTTTCTCAGGCTTCTCGACAACGTCATCAACGTGATGATCTACATTTGTTCTGCGGACACGAACCCTTACAAAAATGTACACGGAACTCAAAAACCTGCGCTGCTTACAAAACTAAATGATCAAAGGCACCTATTCTTACAATAAATGAGAGCAAAACATGAGCTAGGGGTATTAAAATCCTATATAAATGTTGCATTTTTATGTATTCAACACAGCTCACACAGTTTATGAAAATGAACATTGTGTGTCGGTTCGGAGTACCATTCCATTGTCACCGAGCAGTAATTCGCCAATTCATTAGCAAGTCTTACGGTCGACCAAGTACAGGATAAAAAATATCTACTCAGTACCAACAGTCCAACGGACAAGCCAAAGTCACCAACAAAACATTACTTAGCTACTTAAAGAAACGGTTGATAGTGGCAAAAAGAAAGTGGGTAGATGAGCTACCTATCGCACTCTGGGCCTACTGGGGAAACGTCGTATGCCCTCGCATTTGAAGTAGAGGCATTGATTCCCATTGAATCTGGGCCAGAGCCACTACGCACTAATGATTCCTCAGAGGGCTTGCTCGGGCTACGAACGACTCAAGGAAAAAGAGAGCGAGAGGAGCTATCGGAGATGGTCGAGTCTTGCCGTCCTTAGTAGGTAATGCGAATTCTATTCCCAATGTAAATTACGAGTTGTCACAGCATTGTAATCTGTAGAATCCTGAGGTCATCTCCACAGGAGTGGTCTAATTTTATCGACCGATAGAGACTGATGCTTAATAGGGTATGATTTAAAAAGGGAATTATGAGTTGTGTTGGTTATTTGAATGGTTGATTGGTTCAGTGTTTTAAAATAGAAAAGCATTCTTTGGGATTTTTGGGTTCACTCACTCCGATCATGTAAAGTCCCACCTCTTGTTTATAAATAATCTAAGACCATTGATAACCAGTCTTTGATAGGTTATCTTTATATGCTCTTTGGAAGAAATAAAAGGCGATCAAGTAATACTAAGCTTGTTCTCAGTGTCTGAACCACTCCAGCTTGCATTCATGATCCAAGCACAAACGTGTCAGGATACCTCGTTGACACGTTGTCAAGAACCTGTGCCCAGCTAAAGATTTACAACTCTTACGCACAAGTGATTGTATTACACAATCCATTGAAGATCAAAGAGGAATTGAGGGACTATACCTTAGTCAGGGTGAGTTTCCCCCGTGGATTCCCAACAATAAGGGTTTAGAACTCAATAAAACTTATAAGAACAATTATAATTAAGAGCGTTAATCATAAAAAAAACGATTACCTTTTGGAAATGCGAGAATTCTCTTGTAAAGCAGGAAAGGATGAATAAGAGATATTAGGATTTAAAGCAAGATAAGTATTTACGCGAAGGAATTTACAAGCGCTTAGGTCTAAAACTTCAATATAAAGAAATCTTAAATGCGGATCTGTAAGTTCAACTCAAAATGGAGAAAAACTCTTCTCCTTTCAAAACCTAAACCCTAGAAGTCAAAAAACTGCCTATTACTTGTGTCCTCTTACTTTATACCCTCGATGTGATTTTCCCACATTTTGGTTCATTGTGAGTGCCCTCGCGTGCGTGAATTTCGGCCCAATCTGTAATTCCCATCACGGTTGTAGGTACATGTTAGTGATGTACCAGTGCAATTCACTCTTGTCGAATTTTTATGCAAGTTTATGCCGGTACAATAGGTTGTACGATTTTAATTCTGTACCACTTTTTATCTGAGATTTATGCGGGTACATGAATGATGGCAGTACACGAATCCTACAGTGCTCCTTGTGATATAGGAGTTCGAGACTTCATCAGTGCGCCCGTATCCTTAATGCTTCCATATTGGCTTCCGGACATACATCCTTCATCCCTCGTTCCTAGACTGAAAGACACGCACAAGTCTAAAAACATAGAAGATATTAAAAGTGCTTATCCTTATACCAATTGTGGGTAACTTGTGATTTAGATGTGCTAAATTCTACTATAATTATTACTCAAATGTGTATTCATCCACACCCCAACGCATCTTGCTAGTCCTAGCAGAATTTAGATCGAGAACTACCCACGGGTATGAATCTCAATGTAGCGTTAGATGCAGTCAAGTTTTAAGGAAAATCTCAAAATAGCAATTATAGAATACAATGTCACCAGCTTTAGTATGCACCAGGTATGACTCATTTAAACCAATCACATCCTTACACAATGAACATTATAACGAGGCTAACGAAAATTGGTTGATAGAATAAGGATAATGAGCTTTAAGAAATGTAAGGTAGTCATGCAAACATGGAGCTGTGGCAATCGATGCCAGACAAACAATCATATAACATGGAACACGTAACCATCATGCATAATGTCGGAAGGAACAAACCAACGTAAGTAGAATCAAAGAGGTCTTAAAAGTTTGTAACGACCGTGGGCTAAACGAAAAGAAAAGGTAAATGATCAAAATGGGTGTTGGCATAACATGGCTAAGGTCTACTACCCGATTTCCAACACCCCCTAGTCTAGCCTAAATATAGCTATTCAGCGTCAACCTCGTCCTCTGCTGAAGAGAATGCGTCCTCGTCTACACAGTCATCTAATTCTTGAATCTCCTACAAATGCCGAAGAGTAGCATGCGCCATCATGGCTCTCCACACGAAAAATGTGGCTCTCAAGCACAGAGAGGCGTGCGATTAGTGCTACGCTTGCTGAATGCATAGATGCCTTAATTCGCCTCCCATCCTCTTGATAGCGTGTGCTCGATAGTCTTTGGGGCGTGGATGAAGTGATCCGGGGTAAGGCAAGCGAGAGGGTGGGGTCTAGTGGATCTTCCGCCTTGCTCTTGGCCCTCGGTCTTGTGATCGGCTGACCTGGGTAACACCCTCTTTTCTTTGCTTGTTCCCCTCATCCAGCTTCACTTCTACAATACTGATCACAGTGAAGGAGCAGATATCTTAGGCACACCTTGAATATTACAAGAAGTCCCTCATTGCGCACCATATGACTAATGCATAGTCAATCGACTTCCAGTCATAACCTCGCGTCTGAATTTCTTGGGTGGGGGACTTTTCATTACCCTGCGGCCTAATTTGATTGTGAATGATCTTGTTCATCGGTCGTATTCGGTTTGAGCTTTCGGGAATGAAATCTTTTTCTAAAGCATATGGGCCTGGCCGGTGCACATAGCCTCGGTAAACAAGCGGGCACTTCGAGAGTCGAATAGCCACGAGTGGATATGGCGATTAGAAGCATGGGGCGAAGATATAATGTAGTGCATGTGCTATCGAATCAGGAGTGACCGCAGCGCTCCATTCATAAGAAGTCTCAATCACGGTTTCAATCAGTGGTGCCTTCAAGTTAGTGTAGAACTCGAGCTGGCGAAGGTAAGTATCCGAACCTCGGTCGTGCACGAGTGCATACTCTGTTCTGGATAAATCCCCACGATGGGATGAGGTATAAAACGATCTCCAATTTAACACCTCTCGGTGAAACCCACATTTTCAGTGGCCAGAGTCCATTTTTCGTGCTCTCCTCTCGAATCCTCAGCCAAACATACATCTATTTCTTCATCATCAACGTCGGATAATTCCTCACTTTTCAGGAAGGGGATACAATTCTTTTCCCTTTTGACCAATTTGGGAGGCATCAGTTCAGCTTCTTCGACTTGTTGCAGAGAGCTGGATGCCTTCCCTTTCAGATATTCTTAGAGCAGCCATAGATATAGCAATGATAGCAATAACGGCCCCGGATGGCCCCGGATATATATCATCAGATCCCAAACGTCTCGACGATGCAGGTGGCCACGTGCACATCGAGACAACGTTTTCAGGCCCGTACTAACGTGAGAAACTCTGACCACAGTCTTAGAAAAATACCAACCAAACCCAACAAAACAAATCCATGTATAACAAGAGGAGATCAACAATGCTAGTAGGGATTGGTAGGGGCTTACCACTTCGGTGCCTTATTTGCGGAGACAAACAATCCAGCTTTGGACAATGGAAGCCTGAGAATAAACAGCCAGGAACACTTGTGTGATGAAGCAAGCGGCTAGGGCTCGACTTGGCGGAGTGTCGAACATTTGGAAAATGAAGAGACGCCAAGTTTTGGATTAAAAATGCTGCACTTGAATCCAGGCCGGTTGTCTGCCGTTTTATGTTAATGATGTCTCCGTCTGATTTCACTGCCCACTTTTGAATAAGTTGTCTGGGGTACAAGTTTAATATGTCTGGGTACAATTTGTATGCGGATTTTGTAAGTTGTGGGTACATGTTTTAAATTGTCGGTACACTTGTTCCCCAAGCGATTTTTATTTTTTTATTTTGATTTTCGATATATATATGTATATATATATATTTTCACTAGACAGGTGGTTACTATACATTTTGACCTTTCAAGCGCCTTTCGTCTTGGGTTTTTTTCTTTTGCATGTTCACTTTTCTCTTATTAAATTCCTAGCGTGCATTCGTAGACTTGAATCCACGCTAATTCATTCTTAGGATACCTTCAGTCTTCATAAGATCCCTCTTGTTCCACAAATCGGGATTCTAAGGTTCGAATAAACTCCCGGCAACTTTAAGCTGAAAATGGGTGCAAAGGGATTGAGACCTTCTGAATCCATAAGGTATGGAAGGAAATAATGGCCTCTAATCATTTTTCCAATTATGCAAGATGTTTCATATGAACCCAGGATGCATGAAGTTAACATGACCCGGTTAAAAGTGATGCACAATTGGGGTAATAATAGGTTATATCGAAGAAAACTTGACCATAAGTCGTGGTTTTATTAATGACGATGAGTAGAATGCACAAGGGGACAATTCACAGAGAAGACCACAAAACATTGTGTATGCTGTTAAGATGTCACGTCTGATAAAATGATGTAGAGGAATGAAATCATGCGGGTATGTACATTCACGGGTGAAACATAATACTCAAAAGAGGCATATTTAGAAAAATTTGACCACTTGAACATATAACGGTAGCATAGTTCGTTCGACCAATGTACTACCCATGAGAAACAAAACATTGTCCTCAATGCATAGAAAACTAAGGTACCCCACAGCAGTTTGGAGCGATGAGAAACAAGAGCCCCGATTTTTTTATTTTCTATTTTATTGAAAAGCAATTGAAGTAAAAACAATAAAAAATCAGCGAGAACAAATAAAATCAAAGCGATGCTCCTGACAAAGTATGGAGAATGAGGTTACTTGGAAGGAGGAGGCTTGGTGGCCCAGTACCAAATCTTCACTGTGCTCTTGAGTATTGAGATGCTCAAGGAATGGTTTGAGGCGCTGGCCATTCACTTTGAAGGATTTTCCAGTGTCCGGATTTTCGATCTCCACGGCTCCGTAGGGATAAACTACCTTAACAATGAATGGGCCGGTCCGGCCCAGGAGCGGGCTTTCAGGGAATAGATCTGTCGGGGCGTATAGCGGTACCTTCGATTGGGTTGGTTTTCACGGCAATGAGATCTGTCATGGAATAACGGGCAGCTCATAATAAGTCGGGAGCTTTCATACGACTCGCGCGATTCTTTAAAGTTCATTTAGGCTGCGATGGCGCTTACCTACTTGAGTTAGATCGAATTAAAAGTTCGAATAGTGATGGCCGGTGTTCCATCTCTCTTGGAAAATGGCAAGCCTTTCCATCGCTAGCCTATGGAACATGCCAAAACAGGTTTTAAAGATGATACGGTGGCCCAGAGCATCGGTAAGGCCAGGTGACCAATCTTTAGGTCGGGCAACCGTTTCCAAATATGTTTTATCTCCTATTAAGCGAGCTCGGCTTGACCATTAGTGCGTGGGTGGTAAGCTATTGATACTATGGGTGACTCCATATTTTTTAACGATTTTCAAAGATCGATTGCAAAAATGGAGTCCCACCATCACTAATGATTGCCTGAAAGGAGTTCCAACGAGAAAAAAATATGTTCTGTAAATTTCAAAAACAACCTTGTGGTCATTGTTAGTTACGAGTTGGAATCGCCTCAACCCACTTAGACACGTAATCAACAGATATTAAAATGTAGAGATACCGCAAGGGGAAAAGGAGGCGTAAATTACATACCCCAACAATCAAAAATTTCAATAATTAAAATTGGGGTAGAGGCATAAGTGATTGGATTTGTGACCCCTCCTAGTTCTTGGCATTGAGCACAAGTTTTGCAGAAATCAAAACAATCCTTAAATAGGTGGGCGATAAAACCCTTGCAAAATCTTGTCACGTATTTTTCGGACAAAAATATCCTCCACAGGCTTCAAATGGAAAAAAGTTAAAATCCTCACACCTTTCGTCATTTTGGTACATCTTCTCATTATTTGATGCGGACGGTATTTAAATAGATATGGATCATCAAAGTAGTATTTCTTAATATCTGTCAAAAATTTCTTTCTGCGAGAAGTCCATTGGATCGAATCGGCGATTCAGTGGTTAATGTCTGACATACCATGGGTAATGAAACGAGAACGAGTTGCTCATCAGGAAGCTATCACCTATGGGTATGCCATGGAGTTGGATTAAGGGCTAATGAGATAAATGATCGCGACCACATTCCTCAACCCCTTTTTATGCTTAATGGTCAAGTTGAATTCTTGACATAGTAAAATCCACCTAGTTAACCTTGGTTTCGTATCACACCTTAGAAGCTAGAAGTACTTGAGAATTTCTGCATGATCTGTGAAAGATGGTCACGGGAGAACCAACAATATATGACCTAAATTTTCTCTGACAAAAACGACTGACTAGAAACTCCTTTTACGTAGTGCCGTGTAGTTGGCTTTAGTGAGTCCCCAATGTCTTCTTGGCGTAGTAAATGACAAAGCCTTTTGTCTTCCACTGCAAATCTGCTGTGACCCTGGCTCAATCACTAGCGTCGCACATGATCTCAAATGGAAGGTCCCAATTAGGGGACCATGATTAAGTGACACTAGCATGTTTTTTAGCTTATTAAGCTGGTGTCTGGCTGTGACCATGTGAAAGGGACATCCTTGGCAAGCAAAGTACATAAGGGCGAGATATAGCACTAAGAGTGCTATAAGCCTTCTATAAAAATGACATGACCCAAGGAATGACCTTATGTCTCTAACACACGTAGAGTAGGTAAGTTGAAATCCCGACTCAACTTTGGCCTTATCAACTTCAATTCCATCTTTTGATACTATGTGGCCTAAGAATAAATTCCTTGTGTTACCATGAAATGACATTTTCCTATTTAACACAAGATTTTCTCTTGACACCTCTCTAAAACCACGTAAGTTCTCTAACGATTCTCTCAAATGAGTACCAAAAGCGAGAAATCGTCCATGAAAATCTCCAATATGATTTCTATCATGTCGCGAAGATTCCCATCATCGTTGGAAAGTTCAGTGCGTTGCATAGTCAGGCATTTTCTAAAGGCGAAGGTACCAAAGGGCAGTGAATGTAGTTTTTCTTGATCTTCCAAAGGCATCTGAATTTGATTGTACCATGAGTACCCATCAAGAAAACAATAAAATTCATGTACGCAACTCTCTCTAGCATTTGATCAACAAACGGAAGGAAAATGGTCTTTCACAGTACCGCATTAAACCACCTATAATCTATGCACACCCTCCATCTGAAGTGACACAGTGGGGAATGAGCTCATTATTTTCATTGTAACTCTGTGACTCCCAGACTTCTTAGGAACTACACAGTGTTGGACTAACCCACTTACTACTCTGTGAGGTCAAAATGCCCACTACATCCCGAGTTTTATAACTTCATGCTTTCACCCGTCTTTCATTATTGGGTTCAATCGTCTACGTGGTGCCTAGTTTAACATCCTCTCTTCTAAGTGAATTCTGTGATAGGATCAAGGACTATTCATAGTATGCGCAATTGTCCATCCTAAAGCAGTCCTGTGGGTTTTCAATATTTCTAAAAGTTGAGTTTCTTGAGTCAAGTCTAATGAGGAAGATATGATTACTGGAAAAGTGTTCTCCTCCCCTAAGAATGCATATTTGAGATGTGTTGGTAAAGGTTTTAGCTCAAGCTTAGGTGGCCTCTCCTCAGAAGGCAATGTCTTATCCCCATTTGGTGGCAAAGGTTCAAATTGATCCACCCATTAACTTCCAATACATCTTTATACTCGATTAAGAGTGTAAAAGCTTCGACTCGGTGTAGTCACTTCCTCCTCAACTGGTGACGAAACATGACTTAGAGGATCATCATGAGACATTATCCAGGTATTTTACCACGGAATCAACCATGTTAATTTCACAAATCTTCTTCATCTCCCATTCCTTTAATAACATTGAAAATATTAGTTAACAGTCATGTTACCAAGCGATAGTGTCATTGACCTCCCTACAATGTATATAATGGCATTGCGGTTGCCAAGAATGGTCGAACCAAAAATTCTTGGGGCGGGTTCCTTGATTCGCCACAGGTTGAGTGTCAAGCACAACAAATCGCGGGGAAGTAAAAAAAATTGTCCCACTTGCTGCCAAAACATCCTTCACTATTCCCCCCAGGAATTTTTTACACTACAGTCGACCAATTGGAGGGGTGATAGTGGTTGACTCTAATTCTCCTAACCCTAGGTCCATATGCTAATTCAGGCAACAGATTAACGCACTTCAGTCCGCTCAGCATGCTAACTTTGAATTTCCATTACTACGAAATAGTAGGACTTCCGGTCTTTGTATTTTAGAGGCGAGTTGTTTAAAATTAGAAGCGATTGTTGAATTCATGAATGCCTCCTTAGTGACACTAATTTCCTTTTTTACCGTGCACAAATCCTTTAAAAATTTAGCATATGATGGGATTTGCTTAATGGCATCTAACAAGGGAATGTTCGGTTTCATGCACTTGAAACCCAAACTCATAAAATTCCGGCATGGTTATTCACTTTCTTTGAATTGCTCTCAATCTATGGGTATGGAGAATTTGGAGGGATATGGGTGGACTTATTTTCCTCTGGGTGATCATCAAATTCATTTGTATTAGGGACATGAGGCTTGTTTGATCTTCATGCTTACCACAAGCAGTTAGCTGAGACTCTTGTGATGGTTCCTTGGTTGGAATGGTTTTGTCAACTACCTTACCACTTCGAAGGGTAGTGACAGCCTTACAGTGTTCAAAGGTACCCTCAATTGGTCCTAAACTTCCTACACTATTTTGACCTTGTGGACTTTGAATAGGCTGAGATGGGAGTTTCCCTTTTTCTTGTTGAAGGTTTTTATAGATGAGGTTAGCAGTTGCTCACGGGATCTCATCCATTCGGGCGGTTCGGGTCACGTGTTTGTGGATTCTTTGGGTTTATGCAAGCTATTGTAACTATCCTCGGACTTCTCTTATGCGCGGGGTTGATATGGTTGTGGTGATGGAGTCCTTAACTCGATGTTTGAAACGCTTGATTGGGGTTCGAGTCCTTGATGGCGCCGTTGCGAAATGGTGAAATAGGTTTGTAAACCATGGTTTGGTAATGAGGACCGTGGTTGTTTGGCAAGTTATTTGACCTCTTGTTCCTCCAGCTAGGTGGGTGCTTACCCATCGAGGATTATATGTTTCGAATATGGAGGGTTTAAGGTTTCCTTTGGTGAGTGGGGGCATTGGCACTCATTTTAGTGCGCCTTTAGCAGGGAAGGTTGGGCACTTCATAGTTGGTGCGTTGGATCATCGCATATAATGCCTTGGCTCCTCCACTGCGGGTCCAGTGGGTGCCCGAGGTATTTGAGTGCGGCTAGTTACCTCCATGCACCTTTTCATCTCTATAGCCTCTCAGGTTCCTTGTTAAATTAAGCGATTTTGCTTGCAGCTCATCATTTTTCTCTTAAGTGATGGATTAGCCCAGATGTGCTATGCACTTTAGCAATCTCTGAGAGGTGTTAGTCTCCCCAAGTTAGAGCATTCTACCTTTGCCAGTGTTAAAGTTGGTGCTTCCCTAGCACTCTCTTTCATAAATTCTCATTTTTATCATTGGATATCTTGTTTATTGATCAGAATAATCCTTGATAAATATCACACATATTTGTCCTACATCAATCCCATGGTGAGGGATAGCATGGAGAGATCCTTATATCTTTCCATACCGGCTGAAGGGTTCACTGGCACCCGAGAAAAGTTACGAATTGCTCGTAAGGGAGCATTAATTACGTGCGGGAGAAAAATTTTGTTGGGGAACTCATTTCGCGTATTTTCCCATGTAAGGTGAATTAGGGCAAGGAATGAAACCAAATTTTAGCCTTCTCCCTTTAAAGCAAAAATAAAACTAGGCAGTTATGTGGAGGGGGTGAACCAGTGGAGAGAATGCGCTATGAGACATCTTAAAAATCTCTCGTGAATGAATAAGGGTTCACGGTCGAACCCTTGATATCCCAATTAAAGGCGGATCATTTTAACTTCATTAGAAATTGAGTGGCCTCTTCGAGGGAAGGCGAATGCAGAATTGGTTGTAGTCCTTTGAGGTTGTAGGATTTCTCTAAGGGTTCTTTCGCATTAGGTAAAAGAGGCGAGACCTCTATATGTTGAATTTGTTGGAGTTAACATTCCCCCTCCCCTACTAAGTTACTCTCTTGGGAGTGTAGCTTCTATTCATATTTGTGGAGGTTCATTGAGTCAATGGGTTCTGAGAATCTTTGAGTATTTTCATTAAATACATGTGCTGATTCAAGGATGATCCATTTTGAGGAGTAAAATATTATCTGGAAAGATGACTTATATGGATCCCTCAGTTTCTGGTATAATTCTTACTCAGTCGGCGTTGCTCGTTCTGAGCCTTAAACCGACATGCACTTTGATAAAACACCAACTGAGATTTCCAACTAAAACAAAACAAAATAAAGAAAATGGAGAAACGTGCAGTTTACCGTGGTGAAAATTACCTCTAGCTCTCTTTAGATCAAACTTAGTTGTGTTCGCCACTCCGACAGCGGCGCCAAAAATGCCGTCTTATTAATTGGTACCTAATTCTGTTCCCAAGCGTAGGAATTCTGGTTATTTAGCATTGTAATATTGTGGGAATCCACGGGTCATCTCCATGGGTAGTTGAAAATTTATCGACCGATGGGGCTATTCTACAACAAGGGTATGATTTAAAGAGAATTGTAGGTTGTGTTGGTTGGTGAATGGTTGATTGGTTTGATGTTTTAAAATAGAAAGACAGTGCTGGGTTTTAGGTTCCACTCACTCTGATCTGTATAAGTCCACCTCTTGTTTTATAAACTCATCGGAACCATTGATAAAGCAGGTCTTTGATGGAGGATTTATCTTTATATGCTCTTTGGAAAATAAAGATGATCGAGTATGCTAAGCACTTGTTCTCAATTAATGTCTGAACCCTTAGCTTGCATTCATGATCCAAGCACAACGTGTGAGGATACCTCGTTGACACGTTGTCGAATATCTTGACTAAAGGTTACAGCTCTTACAAGTGATTAATATTACAACGATCAGATTTTGAAGGTCGAAAGAGATTGAGGGACTATACCTTAGTCGGGTGGGTTTCCAGGTGGATTCCCAGGAGAAGTAAGGGTTTAGAACTCCATAAAAACTTATAAGAACAATTACATAATTAAAGAGCGATTAATCATAAAAAACATTACCTTTTGGAAATCGGGAATTCTCTTGTAAAGCGAGAAGGATGAATAAGAGATATTAGGATTTAAAGCAAGATAAGTATTCTGGCCGAAAGATTACAAGCGCTTGGGTCTAAAACTTCCAATAGAAAGAAATCTTAAATGCGGATCTATAAGTTCAAACTCAAAATGGAGAAAACTCTTCTCTTTAACCTAAACACAGAAGTCAAAAGCGCCTGTGCTTGTGTCCTCTTTGGCACACATACCCCCCTCGATGCTTGATTTTCCATTTTAGTTCATTGGCTTGAGTGCCCTCGTGCTTGTCAATTTAGCCCAATCTCATAACTCCCATGCAGTTGTGCGGTACACGTTAGTGATGTGCCAGGCCACAATTTATCTTGTCAATTTTTATGCAAGTTGTCTTAGGCCTGATGTGGGTTGTCTTAGGTACAATGTGCTGCTGCTTTGCACTTTTATGCAAGTTGTGCCGGTACACATGAATGATGTCTTTAGTACGCCAGTCCTCTAGATCTTTCCTTGTATTCTTAGAGTTCCGAACTTCATCGGTGTTACTTAGTATCCTTAATGCTTCATATTAGCTTCCAGGGCGTACATCCTTGTCCACTTACACGTTCTAGACACAAGAAAAAGACACACTGAGTCTAAAAACATAGAAGACAAAAGAAATTACCTATCCTTATGCCAATTGTGGGTAACTTGTGATTTAGATGTGCTAAATTCTACTATAATTATTACTCAAATGTGTATTCATCAAGTACCATCCCCGAGCCTTCCGTCATAGGGAAAAACTCGTCAAACCAAGGGCTTTCTACAAAGGAGACCTTATCCTCCGATAAACTTTCGAGGAAGGAAAGCTGAAACCAAATTGGGAGGGTCCCTTCATCATTGTTGACAATGGTTGCAAAAGGGCCTATAGAATACAATCCCAGTGTGGAAAGATGGAGCCTCACCCTTGGAACTTCATTTTATATGAAAAGTATTTCCACTAACTCCAGGTTGACATAGAAATTACGTTACAGTTTCTCCTAAATGAATAAAAAAAGTGTATCAATATTTCTCCATTTTAATTGCAACGGATTCGTGTATGCCTTTGTAACGCAACCCTCGATGGCCCCAGACCTCGGGCATCTCAATCCATGCAAGTTATTCTCCATTTTATGGGATTATTATTCTTCTTTTTATGAGAATCTTGTTCTTCATTTTATGGGATGATTGTTCTCCATTTTATGATATATTTTATCTCCATTTTATGGGATGATTGTTCTTCATTTTATGGGATGATTGTTCTCCATTTTATGAGATAGTTGTTCTCCCTTTTATGGGATGATTGTTCTCCATTTTATGAGATGGTTTATCTCCTTTTTATGAGATGCTTGTTCTCCATTTTATGAGATGGTTTACATCCCTATTTATGAGATGATTATTCCCCCTTTTATAGGGCTCATTTCTCCCCCCTATAGGAAGATCAATTCTCCATCTTTATGCGAAGGTCGTTTCTCCATTGAAATGGTTCATTATCCTGAAGATCCTCATTTTCTTATTCACAAGGGTCCTATACTTCAAGCTCCTCGCTTGCCCTCCTATCCCTCGGGCAACGGAAGAACTTGCAAGCAACATACACAAACATATGAGATAGAAGCATTTAATGCCAAAAGATATTATCATTCCAAAACAAAAGTGTCAAGGACAAAAACCCCCTAGGCTAGTCACGGTACATTTTCAAGATGAGGGGGAACAAAAGGCTCGGACACGGTGGGCAGAAGTTCTTGCAAAATGATGACAACCAACTCCACGCCAGCCACTTTAGAGGTCCCTTCACCTATGGGTACTGGCAAGACTCAAACTTCCTTCGTAGTAGCACTTACTTCTTCCACTATTGTACTCGGTTCAGCGAATTCGATATTCTAGGTCGGCTCAGACGTACTCCCCGGACTCCTCCTACACGCCTAGTGCGACATGCTCACATTCAGCGTAGCCTACCTAGTAGCCTAACTCGTACCGCTCATCATACAACCCAAGGAACTTGAAGGTATAAGAAGCCTACAGTTCGGAAAGCATGCGAACTTTCTCCGCTTTTCAAAAGGAGTCTTTAAGCTCTAGCTTCGCTGAGTGAGCGCTATATAGTCACTCAACCTCAAGTTGATGAGCAGCACGAAGCCCCTCTACCTTGGCCTGATGGACGCTGCGTTGCAACGCGACGAAGTGCTTCAGATCATCCACCTTGGCCTCTAGTTGGGGCATGTTCTTCGCCTAGACAACCAGCACGTTGGGCACTTTAACCAGTTCAGCCAACTTCAATTGCGCCTCCTCCAACTAAGGAACCCAAGACTAAGATTGGGCCTTCATGTACATATCCCGAGCCCTCTCCCTCATGTGATACAGGCGGCTAAGCTAGTGTTGTCAAGCATCGCAATACTTCGCCATGTCGGCAACAAAAAGGCTCATCTGAAATAGTAGTTGTCGATAATAACAACAACAAGGGACATGATTGGGAACAAAAAGTAAAGGCAAAGGATTGTCGAGGCTTCCATTTGGAAGGGTGGAGTCCCTCAAAAGGTCCTGGACCTTCTTCGTCGCCACCTTCCTTTACACGGAGACCAACCCAATGATGAACTCCTCCCTTGGGTCCTTCAGCAGCTGCTCCTCAATCAAAGTCAAATTCGACATGAGAGCCTCCAGATAAGGAGATGACGTAGCTTCCTCCACGGGCCCCAGGAGTTTGGGGGATGCTTCTGCCTTTCCTTTCCCCTTACGGGTAGTGGGCATCACTCGGGGACGTGTCTCACAATAGCACTATCTTTGCCGCCCATATCGGGGAGGGGAAGGTCGCCGCTCCTCGGCACAACCACGAGGTTGCAAAGCAGGATGTCGTTGATCTAGGGATGTGGTGATAGCAGCTCGAGGGGCCTCTCGGGTAGCCTCCCTCGGTCGAGGGATAAAGGATCTTCCCCCAGCCTGAGATGGCCTTTGAGGAGCCACTCTTTGCCGCTGTTCGAATAGGCCCTCCGCCTCCAGCTCCCTCGGCCTCTTCATCCAAGCCTACAGGTCACGACGAGGAGAAAGAGGGAGCTGAAAGTCTTCACCATGAGGTGTCTCCCTTGGGGTTGCTCAGAGTTTGGGCCTCGGCCTACCTCTTGAATTACGGTAAGAGAGCTGACAGCACCGGCTCCTAGCTTAGCTGTTCCTCGACCCCTCAAAATTCAAGTTCATGACCTTCAGGACTGTGAACTCCTCGGGTTGGTCGAACACCTCTTGGAGATTAGTTGGCATCATAAGGAATCTAAAGTCCCTCGTTGAGCTCGAGAGGCTCAACACCTTCATCAGCGAGTCAAACTAGGATGGACTCAGGTTGTCGACGAGCTTCCCTCGGCCCAAGGTACCTGCATAGGGAACAAACAAGGTTAAGGAGGGATCGTTCAAACCAGACAAAGTAAACAGGGATTCCTATGCCCAACCTATAGCAAGGTCGGTGTTCACCGGGAACTCTCGGAGCATGGGATCCCTAGCGCATCCCCAAGCCCCGAACAACAGCACGTTGCCTTATAGCTTTTCTAACTAGTGTTGTGATTTTGTACGAATCACGATAGTTTGGCATCGTGACAGGTAAACACCTCGCCGAGCCCGAAAAGCAAAGCTCGTGTACCCTGTTAGCACGCTCACACCCAGTAGAACTCTAACAATGTTCATGTGAACATAAATGGGGTGGAGTCGAGTAAAGTATAGGAACTGGTGAACTAAGAGGGGAAGAGGAACCTCAGCCCCTCACTGATGTGGATCTCTAGCCAGCAGATGGAGTTCATCACACCTCAAATCTCCAGTTCCCAAATTTACCTTGGATCTGTCGGTAGACACAAGTCACGAATGCACGGAAAGAACCAAAGTGAAAAAAAAGACCTGCACAAGGCAACGTGAGAGCAAAAGTTGGACAAATTTTAAGCAATTCTTCGATGGTAGGGTAAGAAGTTCTAAGGAAGGCTGGGATTGATGAAACTCAAGGTTGATGGGCCAGATGAGAGATATTTGAAAGCAACATTTAATGCATTGATCATATTGGAGAGCAAGTCAAATCCACAAACGAATCCGGAACTACCACCTGTGAGTGGCTGAAGTACAATGATGACTTTTCACAACACACAAAGCCAAAAAGACACCATCACCATCCCAACCCTAATGGTTTAGTGCAAATGATTAGCGGGGCACGAATGTCAATATATATATATATATAGGTTTATCGCCTTTCCACCCCTAATGGCTTGAAACAATGCTAAGGGGGCTAGTGGAATGAGATAAGCTACAAATAAGACGTGTGGGTGATTTGTGTAGGTGGACTTAACCCGATCACGTAATGATCATGGAGTGCACCCTCTAAGCTCCTGAGGAGAAGATGTGGAGGTCGAGCGGCGCTACCATCTCAACCACAAGATGGACGCTCGAGCAGACAAGCCACCTCAGGCTTTGGAGATAAAGCAAGTGGAGCACACGTTGTTATCCACCTCCACAGGGGTTATAATGCAGTTAATGTACGAACTAGTGAGTAACGTGAAGGACGCTATAATACTTATTATCGCCATCTCATCCCCTTCCCAACACGGGTATATAATGTATGGCGCATCAAATTCAGTGGATTCCAAATTTCAAATTTTAAGAAAAATATAATAAAGAAAACATATTCTTTTGAAAGGACACGACACTTTTCCACCGATGACTTCATAAATATATAACTTATATTTTTTAAAATTTAAAATTATTTTTAAAATTTTAATATTATCATGTTATGTATTCATTTTGTATAGTCATATTATATTTTAATTTCTATGAAATATAAGTATTATATTTAAATATAAAAATTTATTAAAACATAAGATATATTATAATTATATTTATATTTTATATATATTTTTTTAAAGTAGAATAGGTAAATATATTTTTTTTTGTTATAAGGATTAACAAATAAAATGGTAGTGTGGACTTTATATTTTTGGCTATTATCTGCTTTCTACTAAAAATGTGAGACTCGTTTTTTATTTCTTTGAAAAATCATTTTTAAAATGGTTTTGGAGTCGCCACTTATTTTTGTTTTATTTTAAAAGGGAAAATAAAATAAGAATAAAACTACAAATATGATCTTTAAGGAAAAGCAAGTTTAGGAAAAACCGAGTCTAGGTCCCGAGGTCAGGTTACTTATCAAGAATGTACGGTACCAAGCTGTAACACCCCTCTAAGCCCCTAAAGTCAAGTCTCACAACAAATTAATGAAATACGCTTTTGATTTAATCAATCAACAACACCAAGACAAGAATAAATAACATAATACAATCGAACATATAAATAAATAGACATATAAATAACAAGAAAAGCTATGTAAGGAGAAAAAATATGTATGTGCGTATATCCAAAACATCATCACACTAGGAATAACTGAACTTAGTGTAATAATAAAACTCAAAATATTCAAAATTAAATAGAAATTAGGTTATAGATCATATGCCAAATTATTTCTTAAGATGATACATGGAATGTCGGGCCCACCCAAGCTCATTTATATGTTTCACAAATTAACTCTATAAGATTTTATTTTATAGGAATTTTAGAATTAATCATGTGATTGAAATTTTAAAAAACTGATTTAAAATTAAAATTTTGAAAATTAGAAGTTTGAAAATCGAGAATTTTGAAATGAGTTTGAACTTTGAGAATTTTGAATTGGGATTTTAGAAATTGGATTTTGAAATTAAGAACTTAAATTTTATAAATATGAGATTTGGAAATTTGTAATTTGGAATTTAGAAATTTGAAATTGTGGATTAGGGGACTTTGAAATTTGAAATTATACCACTCTTGAATTTTGAAATTTTGAATAATAGGTAACTTGAAAATGGAAACTTGAAAATTAGAAATTGTAAAATTAGAAATTGGGGATGTTAGAATTTTGAAATTGAAAATTTTAATTTTGGAATTATAAATTTGTAATTTTGAAATTGGAAATTTGAAAATTTTAAAGTTGGGATTTGAAGGACTTGGATTTTAAAATTGAAAATTTAAATTTTAGAAAATGAGAAATTATGAATTTGAATTTTGAAATTTGGACACTTTAATTTTAAAAATTGAGAAATTGAGATTTAGAACTTGAATTTTTAAATTTTGGGATTTGAATAAATTAAGGGTGGATGATGGTTCATGGGTTAAGGAAAAATAAATTGAATTATTAAACAAAAAAAAACATCAACAACCAACTTTAATTAAATAAAACAAAAGCAAGAATATACTTACAAATAAAATAAAATAATAAGACTATAAATTAAATGATCACAGCATAACAATAAATTAAATATATATACAAGACAATTAATTAAAAAATAACTATATAAAATAGGAATTTTTAAACAAAAAGAAAGTCAATGAAACTTACTTGATAGACAGACAGCTTCCCAGGCCAAGTCGCCTCTCAAGCTAAAATCGACTCCAAAGTTAGGATCGTCTCCTAAGATTGCCCCCGAGCTAAGATTGCCCCTAAGGTCATCTTTTTTTTTTTTTTTTTTTAAATTTAAACTTTGAGAGCACTTAAGGTCTCCCACTCAATGTGGGGAGGGCTTATGGTCTTCTTAAAAATACAAACTTAAGGGACTAATAGAGCTTAAATATATATAGGCTCATGTCCCAATTTATTCACTAAAAAAATATTTAACTAAGGGTCATTACGCCTCCGACTGGATGAGGCCCACTTGCTTCCTTCTTTCCTCAAAGTACTGGATATTCTCCTTTAATGTGTGCTCGGGGGACATTGAATGAAGAATGAGTATAATGGGAAATCTCTTTCATTCCTATTTCTCAAGGAATTGAATCAATAATTTGATTACATTCTAATGTTTACTTAGTTTAGAATCTTGCATGAATAGAATGCACTTTCATTTCATTGTGTAATAATACTAGAAATTGGAATGAAAAATAAAATAAATTGACAATAATACCATATAACTTTTTTAGAGCTTTTTTTTAAAAACACTACATTATTGTTTTCTATTTTTAAAAATAATAGAGTCATAAGGATTAAAAATAAAATATTAAATTACAATTATTTTTAAATATATAAATAAATTCTAATGTATTTTTTAGCTTTTAAAACCGTTATCGTTGATCTTCATATGTAACAATGAGTAAAAATTTATCTTCTATTATGTAATAGTTTTATAAAAATGTTTTCTCAAGATTATAAATTTAATAATAAAATAAATGTTAATCGATTTTTCACAAAAAGGTAAATAAAAATTCAAACACATCTAAGACAATTTTTTTGGATTTTCAATTAATTACATAGCTATAAAATGTTTAAATGATTAATTTAATCGCCTGATGAATGTAAATATTTAGAAAATATAATCTTTATGTTTATGTTTCATAGAGTCATTTTGGTTTACTGTTTAAAGAAAATGACATATCTTTAATAACATATATTCAAGAATCCAAACCCTATTTAGAAGTAGAATTTGATTCCCCTTTGCATAAGTTTTCATTCCATTTCCTTACGCTTAAATTCCATCCAAACATGGGAATTTGTGACGCCCCATTCTCGAAATTGGCTGACAACTCCACACCTACGGACATTGCAACGCCAGAACTAATAACTCACGAAATCGCATTCCTTGTACGGAGCTCTACCCAAGAACCACCGTCTCAATCATCAACATCACAAGATATATACGAAGAAAAAACTACTCGGGGCCCATACAATACAATACTTCATCCTCATACATCAACTATACACAATAGTTTCAAGAGTTAAAAGTTTATTTTTACAACATATATTAAAAATTCAGAATTTAATTATATGTATACATTCATAAAAACCAAAGCCACAACCCGGCTTTCTTCTCTAAAATGGCCTCTAGCGACGAGCCGCCTCCCCGTGCGCTCCCCAGACTAAATAATAAATTCCTCTACAGGCGGCTTTAACGTCAAGAGTTTAATCACCCTTAAATCTAAGCATTCTCCACTTATTGACATGAATGCCCATCGAAAAACATCCAAGTACATGCGCGATCCTATTTCATCGTCTATACGATCAACTCATACCCTAAGTCCCCACTCAACTCCCCACACTCACTTGCCCACATTTAAACCTTTAATTCAAAAACGTGATATTCGCTTTAATTACGACAACCCTTCGATATAAGTATCGACCGAATTCGATTATCTATTTAGGTGGACAACCTCCATATCAATCACACTGACGACACATTTTATGACTCACCTTCGATAATTATTATTATTAATAGCCAACCCCTCCAAACCACTCTCTCAATAAACCACCCTCATGCACTCACTCCTATCGTCTGTGTCTTTGTACAGATACTAATTTACGACGCTTAATCTGAATACACTTATATAAATTATTATGTAAATATATAATCATGTATATATTCACATAATTTAAATCTCACAAAATAATTTATAATTTCACAATCCATTACACCAAAAAATTCCGCTTTCTGCGCTTAATTAACAACTAAGATCAATTCAATTTGAATTACTCAACTAAATGATTAATTCACGAAATTTATTTCGTGAACACTATTCATGCGAATAAACGAAATCCTCTGTTACTCAGACACGTCCAAATACCAATATCTGCTTCACTCGTTAACCTCGATTGTATGTACCATTTTCGCCTCACATCGGCAATCTAATTTATTTCTACAAATTTCCACGATCAACAACCTAAATAAATTCTCGTGGTCATCACGATCGCACCAATGGGTTTCAAAATTTTCTACACCCGCCCAGATTTAGGACCGACCAACGGCCGCTTAAAGCCCTTCAAACCGACCGAACATCATAAACACTTAAACAAAGTGTAAAACCAAGTGATAAAACCCCACCTTACGGAGTTTTGTCGAAACTCCTTAAACCGAGCCCACTTAGCCTCTCTCCGCTGTGAGAATGAAATTTTCCTTCATTCGAAGAATCTAACTCGCTGATCACCAAGAACCCAGAGAGGTTTCGATACTCTCCTCACTAAAACACAAAATGGCCACCGCAATCCCCTCTTCCCATGTTCGGGCCTCTTTTATCAGCTGGTAGGAGACGACACAATTGTGTTTTTGTCCTATTGATTATTTATAACAAATTCTGATAATGTCATATATTCCCAAATGACTTCGGTTAATCAAGTACCATCTCTTCCACTTCTATCATTTCACTACGCAACATAAGTAATACGTGAGTACACGTTATAAATGAGTTTCAACATCACATACGTCAGTTTTACTAAGACCAATGAATGCTGAAAACTACACCTGGATTGCCCTGTAATTTGACTTAAATTCTAATTAGTCAGATTTCAGCCAGACGATTCAACACGAAATCCGCTTCATTATCCGAGATTCAAAATTTTTGATTTTTACCGAAATTACGATTTTTGGCTTCTTTTTTCAAAATTCGAATTTTCTATCTTTTACATCGGCCAATGCAACGACATTCTTCATTCTATCTCTTATTCCATAATCCAAATAAATTTTTATAGGCAAGGGAGGCCTCTCTCCCTCTCTTACTTTCCAATGTGGGACTACAAATATCCCACAAAGGAAAAAAAAAACTCATCGTAAGAAATAAAACTGGGGTCCACAGGTATCAGTGGTTCTTCTCTTTATTCACCATGACTTTAGTGTCTTGGCATTCCTTTGAAACTTGGAATGTGTCCCACACTGAACAGAAATAAGCTTCTAAAAGCATTTATATACACTCATTTATTAGCAAGCCAACATTCTCGTGTGTGGCAACCCTACTATAGCATTTAATGTGATGTTGACATGCGTGTATGATCCAGCCATATGTCCCACTTGCCCAAGAATTTTGAACCGTTCGGTTCTCACTAAACCGCCCATCTAAGCAAAGTCTGAAGACTGGCCTATTTGACTAATCTCGGGTTTCTTAAGCTCAAATCGGACCGGAATATCGATCGATCAATCGATGATTAGACTAGTCTGACCGACTAATCTATTCTGATTTTTAAAACACTGATATTATAATAATATCATATAACACTAACGTAAAGAATAAAGTCATTAGACAACCACGCATTGTAAGATAATAAATAATTACATTGTATATAAATCAAGCATATTGGCCGATAACTGTTACTTACATTAAATAAGTATAATATTTGTTATATTAAAGTTATAACTATGCTATATTGAATACTATAACAAATATATCGCTTTATCAACAGAAAGGAAGTTTAATCAATAAAATAAAAAAACATTTTCTTCAAAAAACAATATTAAGTAACACTCAAGTATCTCATGCGCGAAAGAGTGAGATTCGATTCACGACATTCTCTCGTGAAATAAATGTATCCATGGCCAACTTATTATGTCATTCGTCTTCATAAAGAGAGAATGCATGTTTTCATTAATTTGGTGTAAAAAATGAAATACTACATAATTTGGGTGAGTTAAGTTATTTTTTTAATTCATATTAGTTAAACGTGAGTTGAGCTTCTTGTTAATTCATATTGGTTAAACTTAATTCCCTTGTAGATAAAAAAAAATAAAGTTAAGGATAAGAATAAAATAATACAAATTTATTATCAATTTTTTTTCTACTTTTGAAAACATTTCCTGAGTTGATTAATGATTCCTTACGATAGAAATTTGGTTTAAATTACATTTAATAATAATAACTTTTATTTTTATTATTGTTAGTTGCTTGGTTTACTAAAAAAATTTAAAAAAGTGATTTTAAAAAATTTGAAATAGAGGATAATTCTAGGAAAACAATTGGTTTTCGCAGATTTTAAACTAACGAGAGCAAATAAAATAAATGAATAACTTAACATAATATTATCAATCTCCTTTTAATAACTCAAAATAAATTAATCACTTGAATATAATATTAAAAGGACGTTTCTAGTTTCTTTTAAAAAATTATTTAGTAAATAACTATTCAAATCAAAGTATACATGTCCCATCACTGATTAATTTTAAAAATTATAAATTTAATTTAAATTTAAAAATATAATTTGATAATTATAATATTTTTAGTCATTTTTATATTACTGTATTAATATTTTAACTTTTATGAAACAATATATTTATTTCATATATACCTTCTATTTAATAATTATTAAATAAATGGGACGGTAGCTTAGTGGTTTGATACACCTAACTCCTTTTAGTAATTGTTTTTAATTGAATCTTGGTGTGAGAGTCTCACGTCAAAAATAATGTTTTAAAAAACTGACATAACTCTAAAAATTACTTCGCCTATCACATTGAATCGTCAAATTATAGTCAATCGATGACGCCATAAATTTAAATTTTATTAAATTTTAAATATATAAATATATTATTTTCAGAAATATTATTAATGTTTAATTATAAAAGTATATAATTGAAAATCAATATATATATATATATATATATATATATATATATATATATATATATATATATATATATATATATATATATATATACTAAGTGGCAAAGTGTTGCTTGTAGCTTTCATAAGTATGTTTTTAATAATTTGGTCTGTTAAAATTTTTGCTATTCTAGTATGCTTTTACACTTGTTGGAGATTGTCACATTTTATGGTGATTTAAGGTTCTTGGGTTCTATTTTCATTCTATTTGGTACAATTATGCACCTTAACCTAATTCCCTCTAATTAAAATAAATAAAATCATTTTTCCATTTTTAAAAAAAAAAATAATTTTATTAATTCAAACTTGCAATACATCAAATATATCCAAATTAAAAGATATTCAAGTTAATAGAATAATAAATCAATATAAAGCCTACAAATTTAATAATATAATGACTAAACATCTTCTGTTCTTCAATATAGTGACAATCATAATCAGATATCTTTGACCGATCAAATCCTTTTCACTTGTTTAAATCGTCTCTCACACAAATAAAGCATCATAACAAGACGATGAAAAACACATCATAACAAATCAATGATAAACCAAACGCCGCAATAAGATAACGATAACATAAAAAATAAGAAAATGCCTAAATTTTTATGAAATAACCACTTTATTAAAAAATGAACCGAAAAAGAAAAAAAAACAACAGTGGAGAATTTCAAACCAAAAATCATCCTTTCTTAAGACCGAGTGGCAAAAGAATAAAGAAAAGAAAGTGAAGAAAAAAAAAAAAAAATATATATATATATATATATACCAATGTACGATACTGTCATCCTTAGAATAACAGAATTATGATGGATAATAAGATTATGACACCTTAGCCCATAAATTATGTATCTCTCCCACACTCCTCGTTGAACTTCATTTTGTCCTGTAGAGCCAGGAGAGCTGATTTTGCATCATTTTTATTATTAAGAGAAGAGTCAAAGCTACAAAAAGTTGATCAAATGCTCTACAATCCTAACTCTAGGACCCAATTCCTACACATGGCCCACAAAAAATAGCGAGAGAAAGCTGAAGAAAGGGAAGCCTTAGCCTTAGCATTTGCTAAGATGTTTATAACAAACATCAACTTCAGATTTTCCTAACTCCTAAGAAACCTCATCTGCTAATTGAATTGGGTTTGACTTAGTTGCTTATTTCGATCAACCCTGCTATGTTGGTGGAAAGAACTTGTTGAGATTGAATGGCAGAGTGTAGAACTCTTCATTTCTGTTATCTCCTCTAAATGTTCTGAACTTTACCCACCATGGCATGCCTCTGTCTTTCTTCGCCTTCTCCACCTCTAATGTGTTATCCAGAAACACTGCAACGATCAATCCTACTGTTGCTGGTGACGAGAATATGGTATTCAAGAGGGCATTGAACTGCAGGCGATATTTCAGAATACTTCAAGAATAGATGATATTTCAGAAATTTCAACAAATTTGTATAGTTCTTCTGGGCTTGTTAAAATAAAACTCTTACCCATCCAGCATTGGTATTGACGAGACCATGGCGATTAGGAACCCAATATTCATTGAAAAATTGGGGAACAGATATCCCAAGGAAGAGGGAGAGCCCGGTAATGAAAAGGTTTCTCATGGAATTCATGTTTGTGAACTGAAGAAATGACAGCCCAACTGATGCTGCACATTCATGAAAACATATTGTGAAGTTTACAAGAACAGAACTAGTAGAAAGAGATGTTTGCTCAAAGTTAATGGCATACCCACAAGGCCGAAAAGAACACAGTACAATGCAGCAAATATAGGAAATGGTATAGATGCAAAAACTGCTCCAAATTTTCCTGCAGACAAATAACAGAGTGAAAATGTGTACTAAAGACTTAAGGCCAGTTGAGCATGATGCCAATGATTGCATAGTCTGAAGAAGATTTATGGCCAAATACACAAGTCATATTTGTTTCAAAGAAGACAGACCAAAATGTATATGGATATTATATTAAGCTGGTAGAGTAAATAGTGAAGTCCATTCTATTACTAAGATGTTACCAACCTAACATGGCAAAGAATATCATGAAGCCAGCAGAAATCTGAACAACTCTGCGACTTCCAACTCGGGTCAGCCCTAGAAGTCCCACATTTTCCCTGAAATGAAAATGAGCAATAATATCTCTGTCAAGCTCATTTTGAATCCCAAAGAAGATGACACAAGGACCTCTCTGCAGCTATAGCTCCCATGTAACAGAAGTTCTTACACGGATACGGTGGAACCAGTGCAGGTTCCAAAAAGACCATCCAGCAAAATCCCAATCCCCTGCCAAATCCATTGGTAGATCAGAATTATTTAGGCCTTTTAGGACAAAAAATTAAATACGATTAAACTCACAATAAGCAAGAGTTCAATAAATGCTAGAATGATGTTGTCTCCAACTACATTGTTATGTAAACTAGTAACAGCATAGGCAACATTTGTGTCAAACAAGCTCACCTGCCAGCCAATACCCCGGCTCAATACATAAGCAGGAGGCGGAGTTGCAATTGCCAACCGTGATGCTGCCTTATATGCCCCAGTTGACTGCAGCATGAAAATTCAGTTATGCTACAAATTATACATTTTAGTTAGGGAGCAGAGTCACCGACATTACCTTGTAACTCAACCTACAGTGTTATGCAAAACAAGTTGAGTACAAGTTGTCATACCAAACCTCATTGTCTTTTTGACAAAACGTGCAACATCATTTATCTATGAATAAACCAAAACCATTTTTAATGGGCAAAGAGATTATATTAAAGGAAGCAAAAAAAGGGGTGGGCTGCACATTATGGATACAAAGATGGCAAAACAACAGAACAATTTTGGAGTGTTACCAACCATGTCAACAAAATTAACCGTGAGGAAAAGGTTTCAACCAGAGACCAACGGTAGAAAGGGCTAACAAAATTTATTTGAAACCAACTCTGAGCTCTCCATTCCCCTCAAAACATACTCTATTATGTTCCTTCCATAAAAACCGCATAAGGTGAACAGGAGCAAACCACCAATTTTTTTTTCCTGTTTCTTCCCAATAAAACTCCCATGCCAACCTAATAACTCTTTGACCAATCTAGGGAGTACCCATGAAAAGCCGAATAAGGAAGATACCATATACCACATATTACAATTTATTTTACACTGAATCAGGATATGATTCACTGATGCCTCATCCTGCTTAAGATGGACACATCAACTAGTTAAGGCCATCCTCATTTTTTAAATTGATTCAATGTAAGAATTTATTCCACACTAACTCCTAATCAAAGAAATTGATTTTGGTAGGCGCCAACTTTAACCAAACCTCATTTCTGCCCCTTAAATCAAGAAGTTACTAAAAGATTTAACTAAGAATTTCCTATCTCCCCAGATACCCCCACCATGTCTCTTATTCAAAGACTTAACCTCAAAAATAAAGAATGGATAAGTCAAAGAAAATCTTATACTTCCCAAACTGTGCAAATCAACCCAAATTACATGTACCTTAAACTCCAAGCAGTTTCCCACAACTCATTAGCGGCTAAGCTGCAAAAATTCCTGCATCAGATGCCCTGATGATAGTGTGGAGCCTCGGGAATAGAACAGTCTGTATATTTAAATTATTTAGTGCTGTTGCAGTTTCAAAATACGAAGTTATTTGTACTTCTGAATGCTTTATAATTCCATTAGTCCTAGCAGTTGTACCTTGTTCGTTAAGGTCCAACAGTCATCGCGTAGTTGCAACTCAAAGCTCTAAACTCTATATAGCCAGTCTAGAAGTTGAGTGAGGGCATGCGAATAAGCATACGTTCACGGTTCACATGTTGGTTCAAGATTTGTATTTGGAATTGCATTAAGCAATCCAATAGAACTGTGGATTGGAAGCTTTAAGTTTGGGCACAAAAAACATCCCGGCATAGAATTGTTTTAAAAGGTCTTGCTCCTTCTATATATATGTGAAAAGGACAATAAATGCAATTGAACATCTAGAGGCTCATCAGTCATATAGCCCACATCAACCAAATCAAGAGTTGCAACATATAGTAAAATAAGGACTAAGTAGCCTAAAAAGGACACCCACATAATACCTCAATCATTGATACAAGAACTGCAGACATCATAAGCAAAACGAATGACTCAAGTGGAAACGCTAGGACCCCATTGCAAGGGATATGGAAACTTAAACCTGAAAATAACACACTTTAATGTATTTAAACAAACAAAACATAGCACAAGTAAGATATATGAACATGATCCATGAAGTACCTGTAAGTAGAAGATATGAGGTTTGCTTGTCTGTACGGCAACGTTTTGAGTTGGTAGACCTGCCTCTGTAAAGCCCCACTAGCAGTCAAGATGAGGGCGTAGATCCACAATTGTAACAAATCAAGACAGGAAATCGTTCAAAACGGGTAGTTCCTTTTAATGGTCTCACATGCTTTAGATACTGAAGCAACAAAACCAATATTCAAATTAAGAAAAGAAATAACATCCGGATATGAATTGTCTCAAATAATATACAAAATTGCTTACTTGTGACACACCGATAACCAAAAGTAGCATCGGGATCCCAATTTCAACACAATTCCCCAACTGGAAAATATAAATAAATTTGCATAAATCATTGAGAGAATGAACCGACAAGAACGACTAAAGAAGATTATGCAGCAAGCATTAGTATTTCATTCATGAAATAAAGAGGTGGGCCAAGCAAATTAGGGAAATGGGATACACAAACACCATTCAACTAATGTCAGCAAGGTTTTATGCTTTGGTTCTGCCATCTATGTTTTCCCTTGCTGAAATTAAACATTCATCAATGATTTCATTACAAGAATTAGAGTAATTTGCATGAAAGTGGCTAAAAGAAGAAACATAAAAAAAAAAGAAGCAGAATCCTGTTCCCTAAATCACAGAGAGGATGGTATGGCAGATGCCAGCAATTACAAAAATTTGTAAGATGTAAGGATTTGTGATGATCTAAAATGGATACAACGGTGATGCTTCATGTCAAATGGAAGCCCTATACAATAAATTTCCATCTAACTGCAACACCTACCGCAGGGAATCCTCGTTGGAACAATCCCAAACCAACCAATCCAACCACAGGTGCCATCCCAAGGGGACTAAAGAACCTACAAAGCAAACACAAATAACTAAGAACACTGCCAATTTGAATGTTTATACTACCTTTTACATCATTACACCATCTTACCTTGAAACAGACCCCAAAACTTGGCTGTAACCTTAAGATGATTTGTATACTTGAGGTATAAACAACTCCAAAGCTCCTTGGATAGCCTGCATTGCAGGCGAATAAATCTCTGCAAACAAGTTGACATGAAGATCTCCTTCAGAACTGTATCACATTCACAGCACTTGCAGACCCAGTTAGTAAAAGAATTCATTACGTTTCTTTTCATCCATTTAAAAGAAAACTTAATTCTAGGGACATTTATTGAAACAAAATTATGTATAAATTTCAACAAATGATCATATATAATTTATTCTCCCGTCACATGGGCTATTCAGGTGGCAGCTCCACTTCAAGAAAGGAGCTTGAATGAGCTTTCCTTTCCTTCTGCAGTTGAAGAATGTTACAAGCCCTGGCCCAGGAAAGATGTGCATCCATTATATTTTGGGATGCCTATATGCCTCCTTTTGCTCTCTTCCATACTTCCATGAAGGAGCTAGAGAGTTTTATTCCGAGTTTTATCGGTTTGCAACTTCTTCTGCTAGGTGTGGTATATTCAGAATTTAAAATGCAACCAAATAGAAAACTCTCATTTGGTGGTTGCCAAACACCCTAGCAATAGAGAAACACGATGTAGTATGGTAAACTTACTTCATGAGGTTCAGAAATTCGTTGTAGTGATGAGTCACTAATTATGTAAACCATGGGAATGAGATACGCAAAGGAGCCTCCAACTACAGCAGGCAACCTGGTCCCAAAAGGTTGCTTGAAGAAGCGTGTTAATGCCAGCTACAAAGAGTAGAGTTTGTATGACTCGTATCTTGTCCCCCTGGTTGTGTGAGCAAGAAAATGGTCAAAATAATTTGACAAAAAAGGAAGGGATAACTTAGGGTCAGGAGATGCATTTCTAACCCACCATATGACAAGTCCCACCAAGAAGATCTTCTAGGCCAAAATTCAATGATATACAATGATCACACTTATCCAATGA
Source organism: Tetrastigma voinierianum (assembly GCA_016808115.1). Classification (NCBI taxonomy): domain Eukaryota; kingdom Viridiplantae; phylum Streptophyta; class Magnoliopsida; order Vitales; family Vitaceae; genus Tetrastigma; species Tetrastigma voinierianum. The sequence continues at coordinate 42,599 of JAEQBH010007530.1, read as the reverse complement.
ACAATGGTTTCTGGACAGAAAAAGGAAGAAGAAATGATCAAAGTAAACCAAACATTTGTAACAGCAGAATTTTAACCTAGGAAGTCTTGTGGGTGGGACCCAGAAAATAATGGTCAGATTTTGCAAATTTTCACAATGTAGGTTTGAAGAAAAAGCTGCCTAGAAATGCAGTCTTCCTGACCAATCATGAATTTTGCTTCTCAGAATGCTTATCAAAAAACATGGAGTTTGAATAGAAATAGCTGGCGGTAGTCTAACAGACACTTACATCATTTCCACCCATTGCCGGGACTCATGTGAGGATCATAACGCTTGTACCCAAATACTCAAAATATAGTTTTGAAATGCCAATAGAACTGTTTCAGCTGCAAAACAAAGATTTACCTCATAAATAAACTGAGAAAATGATGTACCCATTATCATAATTGGAGATAGACTAATGAGAAAAATAGTAAAGACTGGTTTTATTATTGGCTTTCTGGGTTTGTTTCAATATTATTCTCAGGCTCAATCAAGACTGAAGCAAATGACAAAGAAACAAATGAAAACAAATGAATTATTTCAGACAGTTCAGAAGAAATTAGAATTTCAACAGTTTTCAATTCTGATGTATCCAGATCTCAAATGTTTTCCAAAGCATAATTATCACTATCTGTTTGATGCCTCAATATGCCAAAGTACATTCACAAATAGAAATCGAAACCTATTCGCTTTTTTTTCCCTCTTTGGGCTATACATCCAGGCAATTCATGGCTTAAAGTTGCAGTAGCAGTCATTGACTCAACAGGTCTCAAGACATATTGAATGATACGCAAAATATGTTACATTAAAAACTTCATATATGAAAGAGAATTTTAAAATAAACATAATCACATGAAGTGAAAAAATTAATAGATATATAAATAGAACATTATTCATATACTAATAAAAGCATGATAGAATAAATTTTAAACCAGCCACTCATTTTATTTCTAATATCATACATCAATCAAAATCCTTTCCATTCTTGTCAAATTTGTACATATTGATGCTTATATCTGATGAATTTACCATCCTCATGCAATGTTCTATGTCTCTGCAGGACAAGGTTGGCGGTGGGAAGACTCCTTAGTAACCATGATTGAGATCATCAACACAAACAGTAGAAGCTAACTCTTCTATAAACAAAAAAAATGATCTCCTTTCTTTGCATTTATCAAACAACATATTCTGGTTTCTACCACTCATATGTTGTCCAAATGCAACATAATTAGATGGCTTATCAAATCATCGATGAATAACAACATTGTGTTGCTATTATTGGTGTCAACCCAAGGACCCTCTCCAATAATCTTCCATGTTCTTTTCAATCATTAATCCCTTACATCTACTCCACTCCAAGCTATAGCTTCATGTACTAACATTCTAATCAGCCCACTAGAAACTTATCATTCAGATCCTAACATTGTTGTGAAGTGGAAAAATCAGTTGAATAAATCCAGTAACCATACCACAAATCTCAAAGCTGTCTGGAGGCTTTACAAACATTTTAGTTCACTAGCACAGCAGCATAACCAATTCTCACAAAGCCCCCACCAAAACCAGGTTTCTCATTCTAGGAGATGCCTTGGAACCCATAGGTCCCCAAAATTGAATTTTTAAGATCAGAACTCCTTACCAGCTGAACCAAGATAAATCTTTGATGGGCTTAATCAAAAGAAATGAGATCTTCTGAAATATTTCAGACATGCTAACAATTACGCAGGCCATACCCAAAAAGGAAGAGTACTGAAAACAAACTATTTAAAAGTGAAACAATAATCACCTGGAACAGTTTAATTCTTCACTTAGCAAAGGCAACTATTCTTTCATGATCAAACAAGGTGCAGACTTGTCAGATGTCTGAACCTTAGTATGTACATGACCTAACAAAATTCAGCCTCAAGGCTAATGGATTGATCATTCATGTACACCATTGCGAGCAAATTATACCAGCTATTCAGCATTGATAACATAAAACACAATTGCATAAGAAAAAAAAATTGTATTAAAACATTTTTATATGTAAGTAAAAACAATATCAAGACACATCAAAAGGGTGTGCTAAAGTAAACATGATGTATACAACAGTCACCAAAAAACGCCAAAAAAAGGATAGGGAAAACAAAAAGTATCTATGTCCTTCAAACCCACAGCAACCAACCAATGAAATCAAGTAAGAACATCCAGCTTTCACCGGTAAACAGTTTGGTCTAAGATAACAAGTTACACAAAAAAACAAGATTTCGGTCTTTGAACAGAGAGCTCCTCTCTTTGAAAAGACTTTCCATTTCTCTCCCTCCAAATTGTCCAAAATAGGCATAAAGGTGCCGCTCTTCAAACCCCTTTTTTCACTTTCAAGTTTCTTCTCACAAAAAGTCAAGCCAACCTAACAATGTCTCTCTTATAGATGTGACACTGACTCAATGGGATTGAAACATAGAACATCTAATATTAATCCAAAGCCATTTAAGCCCCAAAGAAGCCTTCCCAGGAAAAAAAAGCTAACCTTAGGTCGAACCAAAGCATTCCACACAACACATGCTGGGAACAGCACTCAACTCCCCACCTCAAGGCTAGAGTAGAGGCCTAGGGAAGTTAAGAATCTAAACTTGACAAAACACCTCAACTCCCCGGCCCAAGCCTTTTGAGAGAAACACTTGACAAAAAAAAAAAAAAGACTCTTCAGCAATTTAAAATATCCGACTACATCCGATACTCCAGAATGCCTCACGATATCGAGACACCGATATATCACCGATAGATATCGTGGTTTTGGAAATCCCATATATCACAAATATCAGATAAGCAAACGCTTACAAGTACGACTTTTCTAAGAATATCCGTATATAATGTAAGATATTTATATTTCTAGATATATTTAAACTGGCTAGATTTGAAATCCCGACTCGATCCAATGTTTTTAAGGACATCACAACAATTTAATTTCCGATATATCGATATTCATGAAAATATCCACCGATATATTCTCACAGATCTGCAAATCCAAGTACCAATATATCCGTCGAAACCGATATATTTTCATCCTTGCTCTTCACCACACCATTTATCTTTCCAGGACTTAATCCTTCTTCCCCTTGCCCGAGATGGACAGTCTACTATTGGCAATTAAATATTAGATATCATGAATCTCATACCACATAAAGTAATACTATTCACCGCCAGTCTCACAATCAATATTCCACTTCTAAGCAGTAACTTTCCCTTTTTCGTCCTAAAAGTAGACTCACTATATAACACAGAACCGTAACATTTACAGATGCTCCTTTGGCATGAATAGTCTAGGAATCTCAGACGAACACTCATTCCTACCATTAGTTACCATCATATTCATCATTTTCTTAAGTTTTCTCGGCAACCAAACAATTCGCAAAGGAAAGGTGGAATAAAAAATGCTAGCCCCGTCAACTCTTAAGTGGGAAAGTTACAAAATTTCAAACATTCATCATCATCATTTTTGAAGAAAATAAAAAGAGGTTGTATCATCATCTTCCATTTTTATGTCACTCATTGCAATGAACAGGAAAACATTTAATGGAAAATCGTTTTTTTTCCGCCTCCAAAGTTTCCACATTATCGTCACCACCATTGGATTACTCTGCAACTTCTTCCAAACCCACAAACCCATTTCTCTCCAAAAGCGTAATATAACAAAAAAAAAACAAACCAACCGATAAAAGCATGAAGAAAGAGAAACAAGAGAGAGAAAGAGACGCACAAACCCATTTCTCTCCCAAAATGCCCTATCACCCAAATGAAAAGAAAACAAAAAAAAAAAAAAAAAAAGAGAACCAAATGCCATTTCATCTCTAGATGCAATCGTCAAACCCAGAGGAAAACACAGGAGTGGAAGAGATGGACCCACCACCCCTCTCCTCCGGGTGCGCTGAGGTACCGAACAATATTCAAACATGAAACAGAGATGAGACAGAGGAGAGAGAGGCACAGAGGAATCATGCCAGGAGGTTGAGTCGTTGACTCTATATCTGGAGAGGCTCATATAGAGAGAGCATCTATTGACTGTATTTATTGCTCGAAGGTAAATATAGAGATGGAAGAAACAAAGAAGCAGCAGACGATGAAGGATCAAACAAAGTAAAGTACAGATAGAAAGGAGCAAAGTTGGAAAAAAGAACATGCAAAAGGCTATACTGATATCAGATAGCCAACAAAGAGAAAGCCCTCCCCAGACGCCACCTTGCAGCAACAACAAGCCTGTTCATCACCAACTTTTTTACCTCCTTTTGCCCTCTTTCTCTCCATTTAATCACCACCCACCCATTGCACCCACCACTGTCCCCAAAATGGCTAAAAATTGAAGACCTAATCTCATATGCACTCTACTCACAATTACCTCATTTCTCATATCTCATCTCTCATCTCTCACTCAACATTCAAAATAATATTATTTATGCTTCAAATTTCGTTTTTAAAAACAATTTTTAAAAATAAAAACCAAATAAATCCTGTGATTTTACGATCAGATAAACTCCAAATTGTATTTTTTTCTAATAAAACTGATGTTAAGTTCAATTTATAAGACCATTAAGTCCATATTTCTCAAGTTTAATCATCGAATAAATCAATGACCCTAAAAATGATTCAAATTAATGAACACTAAGGAAATTCCAAATTTGAAATATTTGTGAAGTCAACCCTTTCGATTACGGTTTATGATTATTTGTGGCATTGTTGTAATGTTTTTAAGTCTAAAACTCGTGAAAAATAGAGCAAAAAGAAAGCATTGAATACAAATAACAATGAGCACATTATGAGGATATGCCAATAATGGGTTCTAGTGATTAGACTCTTATACTAAATCATGATAAATGAATTCATGTGATCCTACCTATCATGATTGGCCATTCATTATCATCATATCTATGATGTAAAGAACCTTCCACTAATTCCAATCATACCCTTCCCTCCCAAGAAATGAAAGACAAATTATTTACCCTAAGACTGGTTTTTCTTTCTTTCCTTTTTTTTTTTTTTAATTTAATTTCTTGCCAATTAAGTTCTTGACTTTTCCCAATTTGTTCATATTCTCATCTCATCTGTTAAATTCCTAATATTTTATGTGGGCCCACTTGAACGTTTCTACATAATAATTTAAATTTTGAATCTTTCATGATTCTCCGATTTTTTTTCCCTATTAATCAGTAACGGTCGCTATAAAATTGTATCATAGAAAATTTCAAATGGTTTTTTGCATTTAATTTGGAATTCCGTTTTTGAAAAAAAAAAAGTCAAAAAATAGAAATGGGTATTAATGCAATAAATAAATATTTTATTTTTTTATTTTTTTATTTTTTTGGGTTTGGGAAGGTGGGTATGAGGAGTTAAAGGTTCATTGATGGTAATAGAGGTGAGCTGTGAGTACAGAGAAGTTGGTGGGAGATATGAATGAAAGGATTAATCCCACATGTTCAAGGATTATACTCTTCCTTCTTTTGTTTTTGGGGGAAAGGGAAAGAATATATGCTTTCTTAGCTGCCTGCCACGTAGGCAACAACTTTTTTTTTTTTTTTTTTTTTTTTGCTGGAAGTAGGGTAGAATCGTAAATATAGAGGAAGGTATGACCAAAAGTGGGAAAATTCGAGTTAAGTCAAAGGACAATGACGTCACACGTGTGGCTGGCTGTCTGCTGTCGGCTCACAAAGCGGCTCACCCACGCCTACTCACATTCCCACTATCACAACATTCCCTCCATAAATTCCGTTTCCTCGTTTCTGCCCACAATGCAAAACATTTCGTACTTTCTTTCCTAACAAGTCAACAACCCTTTTTTTTTTTTACTTTTGAAATTAATATTTTAAAATAATTAAAGAAATTTATTAATTTATTAAATTATAAATTGAATAATTTAATTACCTATTTTTAGAAAAGGTTCAAGGGTGGTGATCCGCGAATCATAGGACTTAGGTAATGTTTGTTTTTTTATTTAATACTGAATATAATTTTTTTTTTTGAGACACATTTGACAAGATTTAATAAAGACAAGATTAAATCGTTACTATCGATACGAAGTAGCGACGCAATACGACGAATTATTTCTTGATTCCAAATTCCACTTCATTTTAATAAGACAGTTTAAGTTTTAATCAGAATTCCGCTTTTAATCTTATTTTATTATTTCTCAAATCTCGAGATTTAGCCACAGCATGGTTCACATTGTTACTCGCCCATTCGAATATATTTTAAAATATTTTATTATTTTATTTTATATTTTAATATAAATAATACAATAATTAGAATATCTTTTAATAAATAATTTATAAAATTATAATATTTTTATTTTTTATGAAATATATTAATTTTAATATAATAAAATAAAAAGTAAATATAAAAATAAAAACAAAATAAAATATAAACGGACGGGTTTAATTTTCCGGTCTTCGTTCTCCTTGGCCCTTACCGCCTCATTTAAATTTTTAACAAGATAAGTTTTTAATTTAAAAATAAACTAGTTTGAAATGATTTTGACGCCTCTACCCAAACACTCTCGTTGTTATCCTTAGTAGCCACAGATTTCTCAGATCTTCCTTAGCCTGACAACGATCAGTTTTTCTTATATTCATGAAAGCCGACTTTTCTCGAATCAAAACCAAATATTTTCATTTTTTCTATTCATAACTTTTTAAAAAAATTACAACAATAAATCGTGAAAATTCTAAAAAACAAACAACTTAATGTCGAAGTCGTTAGCTTTCAAAGATTAAAGCTCAAAAACAAAGCAACTCCTGTTAGCTTACTTTTTAATTAATAATATCGAATTGAATTTTTTTCTAACTTACAAATAATATTTAATAAAAGATACAGATAAGTCATATTACAAGCAATGGCTCTTTGCTTCATAAAGAGTGGTATTTTATATTTTGGAAGATGACTTTTTTTTTTAATAGAAAAATCTAAATATTTTGACTTTTTTTATTTATCATTTTTTTAGAAATTCTGCAATAAGTTATCAAAAAAGCTTGTAATAAATGAATTAACTATAAAAATGCCTCTCGTATTTAAAACAAGTTTTATACCGTTAGATGGTAATTTTATTTTTTGAGATTTTAGTTTTCTCAAATAAAATTTTAATCTACATAAATTTAAAGAGATAAAATCACCATCTAGACCACAGAAACTCTGCTTCCTCATATGAGCACAAGTTTTTATAATTGAACTCCAAAATAAATAGTCAATACTCAAGCCTCAGCAAAATCAAATAACACCTAAGACTTGTAAAAGAAGGAAAATAAATAAAATGATAAAATATAAAAATAAATGAAAACAAACCTAGATCAGTATGAAAAACTTATTTATCAAAGGATAACTCACTCTAACAAAGAAGGGAAAGTGGAAGAGAGGGAGGTGAAGAACTAAATAGTATTTAATTGTTGTTTTGAATTATTTATTTATATTAAATAAGTTATAAAAATATTTTAAAAACAAATAAATTAATATCTAAAAAAAATTATTTTGTAGAAAGACTCAAGTGATAATGGGAGATATCAATAAAAGTTTAAATAAGTTTTCTTTACAGCAATTTATAAATAAGTTATAAAAAAATATAAAGAACAAATAAACCAATATTTAAAGTAAATTATTTTGTCTTTGGATTTGACTCAAGTGGTAAAATGGGAGATGGGTATCCAAGAAATCCCATACTGAAGTTTTTATAAGAAGTAATAATGGAGTACAAAGTGAATAGATGTGAAAAAATAAAATATTGTCATTAAAAAATTTAAAATAAAGAGCCTTATTTTTTGGGTAACAGATAAATCTTATTTGATTTACACTAACAATACAATTGATATAAATATAGGACAAAAATGCTAAAATTCAGAGAATGACAAAGCATTCACATAATTCAAAGTGAATAGATGTGAAAAAATAAAATATTGTCACTAAAAAATTTAAAATAAAGAGCTTTTTTTATAAAATAGATAAATTTATTTATTCACACTAATAATATAATGGATAAAAACACAAAATCAAAAGCCGTTAAACTTTGTACGCATTTACACAACATCCATATAAATAGTAAAACGACGCTAGTTCATATTCGATAATCCAATAACGCCAAATACCAAGATTCCTGTGATTCAGAAGATAACGGGACGACAAGACGTGATCTAACGACTTATCTGGATAAGCTCACGTACCAACCGCTAACGAAATAAGCCTAACTCACATAAACATGCGACTGGGCCGTAATGCTTTATGTAAAACATACAGAATGTTGGTGACAAATATCACATAAAAATAAAGATAAACCCATATTAATACGAAAGAGAATCCATTCATTGTAAAAAACCTAGATCCGAAAAAAAAAGAAAATGATAAATGAGTGATTTTTGTCCAAGAATAGAAAATGAGTCATCATCTTTGTACGACAGCACTCAAACAAGAGAGGGATGGCTATAGGATTTATAGACTTTCTAAATAAAAATCCTTATAATTTCACCTTTATTAAATATTCCCAAATATTTCAAATTAAAAAGTTGTGACAATATTTTTGGTGACTCCAAATCTAAAAGCATCCAGTAAATCTGCGACCACTAAAAGACAAGTCGATGATGTTATTTCTTAAAAGGGCAAACTAGAAACCCAAATTTATTAAATAAACAAGGAATTTGGAATAACTCGAGTGGCTTCCATAAACCACCGTCCAAACCTCCGCTTTTTGAAAACCGAACTATCTTAAACAATCTTTGTTTATTTTTATCGTAAATGACAAAATTACCCTTGAGGAAGTGGCGGTGGCAGGTTTAGGACTCCGTTTGGTTAATGACATAAGCTTGATACGATTATACGAATACGATATTCTTTGTGTGCAGTACAGACTACAGTCGCAGCCACCTGGTCAGAGAATTAATTGTAGGTCTCACTGCCCTTTTCATGCATCTGTCATTCATTCTCAGTCTCTCCATTTATGATCTTTTTTCTTTTTTTAAATTTACTAAAATAGTTTGTAAATGAAAGTGATCAGTAAATTAGTGTGTGAATAGTAATACTGTAATCATTGATTATAGTATTGAAATTTTTTTAAGTTAATATCATAATCACTGACTGCTAACCTCATTGCTACATAACTCTTTTTCCTTGTGACCTCACTTGCTTACCAGATCGAAAGACGACAATATTGTAGATACTCATCAGATAATTTCACACATATATGCCTCGAATAAATATTCGAACTTTCATTTAAAAACATTGTTATGTTACAAAGAAAACTTACCTAAGTAAAACTTAGAAGTTCATTACGAAGATTACAAAGTGAGAAGATAAGGAATTCTTATGTCCTCTCTAATGAGAAACCTTCTCTATTTATAGAGGGCTTTCATTATTTTCAAGGATTTAAGTTGTTCCTTATTGAGACTTGTTTTTTCTTCTTGTCATCTTATCCACACAGCTATCCTTCTTTGATAAAGTGGGCAAACTGTATGTCATTTTTCGTCTCTTTGATATTATCCTCAAACTGTCTTTTTGTCGCTTCTCTTGGGAAGTGGATTTGTCTTTTTCTTCAAATTTTCAAACCTCTTTTTGAAAAGCAAGTTTGTGATTATCTTCTAGTTGTTGCAATTACAGTGATACACATTTTTTGTTAGATCACTTTGAAAATAGATTTCTACTTTGAGAGGCTTGTCTTTCTTTCTTTTAAACCGACCCACACAGTTATTATTTATATTTATAGTGATAGACATACATTGTCAAATCACTTTTGAAAAAGTAGGTTTTCACATTAAGGAGACCGAGGAAGCATCTCCTGTCTTCATTATCATACTTTCAAAATTTTCAAAAAGATTTTGTGCCATATATGATCTTGTTCTTACATCATTTATATCTTTTATCATTTTTTTCTTCAATCGTTAGGATTGAATTGTAATTTTCTACTAAGATGTCTCATACCTTCGCCATGTCTTTGGCAATGCTCCTCATGTCATCAAGTGTTATTTAGTATTCATATATTTATGCTTTAAAAATCTTTTACAAGATAAATTGTCGATCTTTATGGACAATCTCAAAATTGTAATAACTTAAAAGAGTCTACCACTGACGCCTCCCTTGCTGAATTCTTTTCCTCGTTATTTATAAAACCTTAAACTCTGGGTGTGTTATTTGGCTTCATTGTGAAAGGTTTTGGTAATAAAAATATTTCAAATTTATTACCCCCTTTAATAATAGCAAGTAAATATTTTCTATTTATATCATAATTAACTGCTATTATTGAAAGTTCTAATTAGTATATCTTACATATTTCCTAAGTATGTTTTTAGTATTGCGACCCAATGCTTGTCAGAAGCACCTGTTTGTAATATTAAATTATCATTCTCATATGGTAATCTTAGTTTTGGTAAGTTTGAACATATGCCTTTTAATCTTTGAACTATCTTTGTATGTTTTTCATTACATCATGTTTGGTTCTTCTTTGTTAGTAATTTTTTTTAATTCATGTATTTCCTTAGCTAAGTATTTTATAAAATCTGAAGAGTAATTTAAACATCCTAAAAATTTTGTATCATTTCTTTAGTTCTTAATTCATCAAGAAAGTCTTTTATTTTTTTAGAAATATGTGATTGTAGTCTTATGCCTTTGGAATCTATTATCATTCCTAAAAATTCTATTTCTTTTTTCTTAATATCAACTTTCTTATTTGAGAGAACCATGTAAAATAATAGATTTTCCAATACCTTTCATTGATAGAAGTTCTAAATATATACAGAGTGATTGAGAGTCTAATTTAGTAAACATATTAATGGTAAGGCTAAAATTAAGCTATTGTTACAATTACATATAGTTGGTCAACGGTAAGGCTAAAATTAAGCTATCATATAATTACATTCAAAATATAATTAATGATGCATACGATTTATGATGCCCTCTAAAACTGTGTCCGCTGATGAACCCACAACTCCTAGACACTGTGGAATGTCGGGCAACCCGACACGACTCATGAAAATCGAGCAGAGTCTCCCTTGTACGGGGAGCTCAACCCGAGGTACCTAACCTGTCCCAATCAACATCATAAGATATAACATGAGTAAAACGACCACTTGGGCCCCATACGATAATACTATCAATATACTCAACTATGTAAATTTTATAGTTTCAAGAGTTAATAATTTACTCCTTATACAAATATATATTAAAAAGTTCAAAACGTCGAATACATGTGTATCCAACTAAAACACCAAAGCCACAACCCGATTCTCTTTAAGAGATTTGGCCTCTAGATGAGCCGCTTCGTGCGCCTCAGACTAAATAATGTAATTCCCTCGACATGGTGAGCTAATGCCCAGTAGTGGAATCACCCTAAATGGGTTACTCTCCACCTAAGTGCATATGCAATGCTCTAATGTAAACACACACTCAAGTAAATGCGTGATCCTACTTGAATGTTTACATGCCATCCCCATGTCTCGAGTCATCACCGATTCACTCACACTTGCCTAAGCCATGTATGAGAAAAATAATCATTTTCAAAACAAAACCTGTTGTTATTGAAAATACACTACCGAATGTCGGTAAAAATATGGGACTACCCTCTACGTAATGTCGAGAACTCCGAAATACCATGGTCCTCATCCAAATGATTTGTCGACTGTCTCCCAACCTCATTCTTCGAAATTCATCCCGTGGAAAACCTCTAAAGAACTACGCTCGCTTTTTAAAATCCATGTCATGCACTCACACCTAATTCCTAGTGTTACCCCGTGCATATGAAAATGCATTATGTCATTTCAATACAATCTATAGTATCACACATGCCAGTATCATGCATATATTTACATAACTAAAGCACATAAAACATGTGATGAATACACATTTGAGTGATAATTATAATAGAATCTAGCACATTTAAATCACAATTTACCCACATTTAAGTACAAGAACAGTAATTTCTAATCTCTTCGTATGTTTCGCACTGGTAAGGTGTCTTTCGTGTTTAAAACGTGAAGTGCACAAGGATGTTTGCCCTAGTTAATATGAAGCAAAGGTGGATGTGGGGAAGTAGCAATTGACGGGTCTCGAACTCCGTAAAAGCAAGGAAAGCACCAAAGGCACAAGTTCTACCCTGCATAACTTCAATGGAAAATCAACAAAGAGTGAAGTTCCCACCGGCACAATCCAAAGTTCTACCAGACAACCGCATGGAACTATGGAATTGTCCAAGAATTCAATCCGCATCGAGGGCACTCTCACAACAAACCAAAATGGGAAAATCACATTGGAGGGCTATAAAAGGAGGAGGGCTAAGGGCAATAGAGACGCTCTTTAGTTTTTTTAGTTCTTCACTTGTGGTTTAGGTTTCTGATAGAATAAGAGTTTTCTCCATTGAGCTAGACTAGAGATCCGCATTTCATTTCCATTCTTTTAGAAGTTCTTATTCAAGAGTTTGTAATCTTCAAAGATAAATATTTATTCTCGCTTTGAAACCCGCTTAGTATCTCATATTCTTCTGTATTCTCGCATAAGTCAATTCTCTCGATTTCCTAAGGTACTGCTTTTTATGATTAATGCTCTTCGACTTTGAATTGTTCATACAAGTTTTATGGAGCTCTAAAACCCCCATCATTGGATCATACGGGGAAACTTCACCCCAAACGATCAAGGTAAAGTCCTCAATTCCTCTTTGATTTTCAATGATCGCGGTAATATTGATCACTCTGCGTAGAAAGGTTTTAAATCCTTCAAGGGGCAAATTTACAACGTGTTAAACTAGATATTTCCTGCACACGTCAGGCTTGGATCATAATGCCAACTAAGGGTTCGTTTAATTGAGAATATGTTTAGTATTCTCGATCATCTTTATTTTCCAAAGAGCATTTAAAGACAACAAATCCTCCATCGAAGACCATTTATCAATGGTTCCTAGATGAGTTTATAAAATAAGAGGTGGGACTTACATTCGAAGTGAGTGGAACCCTAAAAATCCCGACAATTGTCTTTAGTTTAAAACATTTAACCCGATCAACCCGTTCGGCCAAAACAACACAACATTTACAATTCTCTTTTAAATCATACTTTTAGTGGGGAATAGCTCTATTGATCAGCTTAATCAAGACCGCTCCACGAGGGAGATGACTGTGGATTTCCACGATTATTACAATGCTAGACGACCCATGTAATTCCTCGCGGCTTGGGAATAGAGATTAGGCACACTAATCGGAATGAAGCATTTTTGGGCGCCGTTGCGGGAGTGGCGACTAACCAAAGTTGATGCGAGAGAGGATTAAGGGTGGGAGTGCAGTGCATTGCAGTGCAGTACGTTCTCCACTTTTCTTTTTATTTTTGTTTTTTTAGTGAGGAAATCTTGGTAAGTGTTTTCTTGGATCGAGTTAGTGTAGTGCATGTCAGTTTGGGCTCGCAACGAGAAACACCGACTAGTCAAAATTGTATCCCCTAGAAACTCTAAGGAATCCATAATAAGCCAAGTGTCTCAAGATAACATTTTACCTCAAATGGATAATCTGAGAATCCATGAGGACTCACATGAGCCTCCTGACATGGGAATTGATGCTACACTTCGATAACACCCGATGAGGGAGGGGAGGAAATGGTAACCTTCAGCAAAATCAGTATAGAGTTCCCCCTGCTCCTTTGCCCAATGTAGAAAGAACCCTTCGAGAAATTCTACAACCTCAAAGGACCACAACCAATTCTTGTATTCGCCTTCTTGATGAAGCCAATCAATTCCTGATGAAGTCGGAAATAGGTAAAGATCTTCTACTGTATACCAAGGGTTCGAATGTCTGAGAACCCTTACTCGTTATGAGGGTTTCGAGGATATGCAGTGCATTCCTCTCCTTATAAGTTCCACCTCTCCATATAATACATTTTTTATTTCCTTTTGCTTTGGAGAAGGCCAAAAATACAGTTTCATTCCTTGCCTAATTGATCTTTACATGGGAAAACATGCGGAGCGAATTCTCGATAAGTTTTTTCCCTCACCGCACTTCGATACCAATGCCCTCGTGCGAGCAATTGGAACTTTTAAAAAGCCCGGAGTAAAGAACCCTTCGCGGTATGGAAAGATATCAAGGATCTCCTCCATTGCTATCCCTGTCATGGGTTAGATGTTGGACAAATTTGTGCATACTTTCATCAGGATTGTGTTTAAGTAATAAACAATACATCCAGAAAGCTGATGTGTGGAGAATTATATGAAGTGTTAGGAAGCAATTCAGCTTTGTTTAGCGGGATAACTCAGGGCTTGGAGACTAACACTTCTTTAGACCTTTGCTAAAGTGCATAGCACACCTGCTGGTGGTGGAATCCATCACTTAAGAGAGAATGATGAGTTGCAAGCTAAAATTGCCAACTTAACAAGGAAATTAGAGGCTATAGAGATGAAGAAGGTGAATGAGGTAACTAGTGTGCCTCAATTACCCTCAGCACCAAATGGACCTAGAGTAGAGGAGCCATGCATTATATGCGATGACCCTACACACTCGACCATTAAGCGCAAAATCTTCCTCAAGTTAGGGAGCCATTCAAATAGAGCAAGCCAACGCCCTTAACTATCAAGGAAACCTTTCCAATTCCCCATACTGCGAAACTTATAATCCGGGTGGGGCAAGCATCCTAATTTTAAATTTGGAGAAATGAGGAGGACCACCTAACTGCGAACAACCAAGGTCTTCACTATCAAACCAAGGTTTCCAAATTCCATTCCTCCATTTACCGGAATCAAGGCCCAGATTTTCAGAAATTGCAATCAAAGTCATTATCCACTTAGAACCAAGGAATTCAAACTCATGACCTTACCAACCTCCACATAAGAAATTACGGAAGATATAGTTACATGGTTTGTCTGAACCCGACAATCCACAAACACGAACTCAGCTCCTAAATGATGTGAGATCCACGAGATAACCAAAGTTGAGCTTCGTCCATAGGTAACCTTCAACGGGAGAAAAACTTCCATCACAACCACGTCGAAACCAGCGAGGTCGAAATAGTGTAGGAAGTTTAGGTTAGTGAGGGTACCTTTGAGCCTTTATCAAAATTTATGCAAAACACCCTTCAGTGGTAAGGTAGTTGACAAAACTATTCCAACCAAGGGAATCATCACAAGAGTCTCATAGTGAAGATTAGCTAGAGGATGAAAAATCGGACACACCTCATGTCCCTAATACGAAGGCAAAGATGATCGTCGGGAGGAGAATGAGAGTCGACCATATCCCTCACAGCTCCATTACCTCATGGGCGAGAGCACCAAAGAAAATGATGACTAACCATTAGGAGATTTATGAAATTTGTTCAAGCGAGTCAAAGTTGAATATTCCTTTGTTAGATGCCATTAAGCAAATCCCATCTTATGCTAAATTTCTGAAGGATTTATGCACGGTAAAACGGAAATTAGGTGTCAACAAGGAGGCATTCATGACTGAACAATCTACTTCCCTAATTCGGAACAACTTGCCTCCAAAATACAAAGACCCAGGTAGTCCTACTATTTCTATAGTAGTAGGAAATTCAAAGTTGGGACATGCTTTAGTGGACTTAGGGGCGAGTGTTAATTTGTTGCCTTATTCAGTATATGTGGACTTAGGGTTAGGAATTAGAGCTGGTTGATATCACCCTTCAACTAGCTGACCGTGGCGTGAAAATTCCTAGAGGGATAGTGAAGGATGTATTGGTCCAAGTGAACAAATTTTACTTCCTGCATCGATTTTGTAAATTGCTTGACACTCGACTTACATTGAACGAGGAACTCGGTTCAGTAATTCTTGAGTCGACCATTCTTAGTATTGCTAATGCCATTATACATTGTAAGGGGAGGCCTAATGACACTTTCATTTGGGAACATATTGATGTCTGAATATTTTCAATCTAATCAAAGGAATGGGGATAAGAAGAAGACATGTGTGAAATTAATATGATCGACTCCGTGGTACGAAAATACGGATAATGTTTCACATGATGATCCTCTTAAAGTCATGTTTAGTCGGCCCGAGTTGGGATGAGTGATGACCACATTGGAGTCGAAGGAGTTTTCTACACTCTATAATTGAGCATAATGATATATTGGAAGTTAATGGAATTTAGGCACCTAAAGTGAACCATTGCCACCAAATGAGGACAAGGCATTGCCTTCTAAGGAGAGGCCACCTAGCTTGAGGCTAAAGAACCCTTTACCAACATCTCAAATATGCATTTTTAGGGAGGAGGACACTTTCGGAGGTAATCATATCTTCCTCCTTAGGCGTGACTCAAAAACTCAACTTTTGGAAATATTGAACCGCAGCGGAATTTGCTTTAGAATTTGAATGATTACGAGATATTAAGGGAATTAGTCCCTTGATACGCACACATAGAATTCACTTAGAAGAGGATGTTAAACCTTCTAGAGGCAGCCACGACGATTAAACCCAGAGTAATGAAAGAGGTGGTGAAAAGGAAGTTTTAAAGCTTTTTTGGATGTAGGGGTTATCTACCTATTGCGGATAGCAAATTAGGTTAGTCAACCATAGTAGTTCTAAAGTCGGGAGTCACGAGTAGTTGCCAATGAAATATTGAGCTCATTCCTACTCGTGTCACCTCGGGATGGAGAATTGTGCATAGATTATAGGAAACTTAATCATGGGTACTAGGAAAGACCATTTTCCTCTTCCGTTTGTTGATCAAATGTTAGAGGATTGCGGGGCATATGAATTTTATTGTTTTCTTGATGGGTACTCGAGAATTTTAATCAAATTGAGATAGGCTTTGGAAGATCGAGAAGAAAAACTACGTTCAGCACACTTGCTTTTAATTTTCTCGCCTTTAGGAAGATGCCCTTTAATTTGTGCAATGCACCGGAACTCAACGATGCATGATGGGAATTTTGTTGACATGATCAAATCATATTGGAGATTTTTTCATGGATGATTTCTCGATTTTTGGTGACTCGTTCGAGGTACATTTAGAAAATTTCGTAAGGTTTTGGAGAGGTGTGTCAAGAAAAATCTTATATTAGGGTCAAATGTCACTTCATGGTAACACAAGGAATTGTTTTAGGCCACATTGTATCAAAGATGGAATCGAGTTGATAAGGCCAAAGTTGAACTAATTTCCAACCTCCCACATTCCTAGATTAATGTTAGAGACATAAGGTCATTCTTGAGTCATGCTTTGGTTTTATTGAAGGTTTATAAGATTTTAGTGCTATAGCCCGGCCCTTATGTACTTTGCTTGCTAAAGATGTCCCTTCATGGTCACAAGCATGACCTTTGCTTTGCTAAGCTCAAAACATGCTAGTGTCACCGCAATCATGCGGTCTCCTAATTAGGACCTCCCATTTGAGATCATGTGTGATGCTAGTGATTATGCACCATAGAAATTTACGTGTTAGGACGAGGAGGAGGGGAATAGGCTTTTGTCATTCTACTTGTCTGATAAGACCAGACTCTGCCAGGGGTAATTACACAACCACGAGAAAAGAGTTTCATTTGTTGTCGCTGCTCTACAGAAAAATTTAGGTCATATATTGTTGGCTCCCCCGTAACCATCTTTACAGACCATGCAGCTCTGAAGTACTTGCTCCCAGCAGAATCACGAAACCAGATTAACTAGGAGAGTTTTACTCACGCGAATTGACTTGGCCATTAAAAGATAAAAGGGGGTTGAGAATGTAGTTCTGCGACCACTTATCTCGATTAGTTCAGGAATCGACTCCATTAGCATACGTAGGTGATAGCTTTCACGATGAACAACTCTTTGCTCTTGTTCATTACCCATGGTATCTTGACATAGTGATACACAATGGCGATTCATTTCGATGGACTACTCAGCGAGAAAAGAAATTCTTGACGAGATATTAAAAATACTATTTTGATGATCCATATCTATTTAAATCGCATCCCGGATCAAATAATGAGAGATGTGTACCCAAATGATGACGGTGAGGATTTTAACTAACACCACTCTGAAACTGTGGAGGACATTTCTCCACCCGAAAAGCTAATCGACAAGATTACGCAAGTTTATGGGTTTTATTGGCCTCTATTTAAAGATTGTTTTATTTTGCAAAACTTGTGCTCCCAATGCCGACAATTAGGAGAAGTCCGCAAGCGAAACATGATGCCTCTTTTGATTAATCATTGAAATTTTTGGCCCCATTGGGGTATTGACTTCATGTGGGCCCTTCCCCCTTCTTGTGGCTATCTCTGTTTATTATCTGGTGACTACGTGTCTAAGTGGGTTGAGGCAATTCAACGAGAACCAATGACCATAAGGTTGTTTGGAAATTTATAAAGGAACATATTTTTCTCGTTTAGGCGCCTCGGAGTAGTTATTAGTGATGGTGGACTCCACTTTTGCAATCGATCTTTTGAAAATACATTAAGAAATATGGAGTCACCCATAAAGTATCCACGACACCCACAGACCAATGGTCGATTTGAGCTAGCTAATGGGAGATAAAACACATTTTAGAAAAGGCGGTTGCCAGAATCGAAAAGATTGGTCACTCCCGTCTTTCCGTGCTCTTTGGGCATGTCTTGCCTTTAAAAGCTGTTCTTGAGTATGTCTCCTATAGGCTAGTTTGTAGCCAAGGCTTGCCATTTGGCGGTAGAGATGGAACCAGGGCTTCTTTGGGCCTATTCGAACTTTTAGTGATCTAACTCAAGCGGGTAAGCGTGGTTGTGCGGTTAAATGAGCAGAAGAGCTACGGAGGAATCGTAAGCTCGGAATTTACAAGGCGGCTTTCGAAGTTATTCCATGACAAATCTATTGCCGGAAACTTTTGAACCCAATCGAAGAAATGCTGTTTATCTGACTCCGGGTTGCATCCCATTTCTGGGAAAGCTCGCTCCTCGTTGAATTTGGCCCTTTCATCGTTAAGGTGGTGCATCCATACGGGTAAAGTGGAAATGAAAATCCGGACAATGGGAACTCCCTTCAAGGTGAATGGCCAACGCCTCAAACCATTCCTTGAGCATTTCTCTCCTCCACGAGCCCGAGGTGTGGACTTAGTAGACCAGCTCTGCCAAAAGCTCTCCTTCAGTAACATCATTCTCAATTTGTGTACATAGTTTTGCTTTTATTTTTTTGTTCGTACTTTATTTTTATTGTTTTTACTTCATTGCTTTATTTCATTTGCTTTTTAATAACATAGAAAATAAAATCATGGGGCTCTTGTTTACTGTGATTCCTCGATTCTTGTGGGGGTACCTTAGTTAAGCATTGGGGACCAAATCTTTGTTTACATTGTTAATGGGGGTAGGTGTACGGTTGAAACGTAACTACGCGCTCGTTATGTGTTGATGGAGTCAAATTTTTCAAAATTTGCTTCTTTGGAGTATTATGTTTTACACTTGCTGGCACATACCAGCTTGATCTCATATACTCTCCACGACATCTTATCGCGTGTACACATCTTAACAAGCACACACAACAAGCCTTGTGTTCTTCTGTGAATTGTGTCCCTTTGCATTCTACCTACTTTACTGCTCACCCAAACCATAGACTTATGGCCAAAAATTTCTCCGATCTTGCCTGTTATTGTTTCCAATTGTGCATCAATTTAGCTGGTCATGTTAATTTCATGCATCATAGTCTTTACTGAACACCTTGCATAAGTGGAAAATGATTAGAGGCCATTATTTCGATTGCATGCGTGGATTTGTAGTGTCTCATCCTTTGCACCCATTTTGAACTTAAAGTTGTCAAGTTTATTCGAACCTTAGGAATCCGGATTTATGGAACAGCAGTGGTTCTCATGGAGAGTTGAAGATATCGAGAATGAATTCACACCGATTACTAAATTCTACGAATGGTCGAGTTGTGGAATTTGAACAAGGAGAAAAAAGTGAACATGCGAGAAAAACACGGATGAAGCGGTTGAACGGAGTCGAGAGATGTATAGCGGCACCCACTTTGTTCCAAAAGTGAAAAAAAAAAAAAAAAATATATATGAATCTTATATATATATATATATATATATATATATATATATATATATATATATATATATATATATATATATTCAAAAAAAAAAAAAGAAAAGAGAGAAAAAAAAAATCAGTTTTGAAGCAAGTTCTACCGGTACAACTTAAAGTTCTACCGGTAGAACTTAACAAAAAATTGGCAGTGGCAAAGTTCTACCGGTAGAACTTAAAGTTCTCTGCATTTGTTGTGTAAGGAGAAATTGGCGAGGGTTTTAACCCAAAAAATGGGATGCCTCTTCATTTGCCATATGGTTTTGTTATTCCACAGTTCAGAGCCCTAGTGAGTGTGTTCCTCTTTTAAACGTTCCCAAGCTCGGTTGCTGCGCCGGGGTTTTAGGTTTCCAGGTTCAGTTAGTTTACTGCGGTCGGTGTTCGACGTGGTGACCCTACAGCTCTCCACTAGCATTGTTGATCTCCTTCGGCTACATATGGATCTTGTTGGTTGGATTTTGTTGATATTACGTGATTCTTTGGTACGGGAGGCTATCTTTGTCCATATAGGCGGGAAATTGTATCACGATGTACGGGACGGCCCGGTGTTGTTGAACAAGGTTTTGGGACATGATGATTTATTTGGGCCATGCAGGTCGTTATTGCTATCATTGCCATTTCCATGGCCGTTCTAGAGCTGGGAAGGGAAGGCATCCAGTTCCTACATGGAGCGAAGCGGTGAAGAAAGAAAGCGATGCACTCCCTACGACTGATGAAAAAGAAAAAGGAAAACAAGTTGCATCCTCTTGAAAGTGAGGAAGTATCGGATAGTGTTGATGAAATAGAGGCTATGTTTTAGAGATACGAGGGGAGTGAGCACGAAAAATGGACCGAGCGATGGCAAATAGGGGTTTCCAATCACGAGAGGGGGCGTTAATTTAAACATTCTTATATTCGTCCCGTCGGGGTAATTATCCCGAGGAGCAAAATATGCGCCGTGCACTGCAGGGATCGCGGATACTTGCAATAGCCGGTAGTTAGGGAGTTCTACACCAACTTGAAGGAAAATCGTGAGTTGACTTTCCGTGTGGAAACCCCGGTGATGGGAAAGCAACCGTGTCACTCCTACATTTCGATAGCACATGCCTTGCACTATATTCGCCTACTGGCGCGTCGGGCCAAGTATATCCACTCCAAGGCTATTGCGGTTGATGCCGAGTTATTCCTTTGGGGCTATGTGCAAATCCTGTACCATGAGTGGATTTATAAAACAAAGAATTCGTTCTGGAAAGTTAAAGCCCGAATACGCCCTGATGGAACAAGATCGTTAGCGATTGCATTTGGCGAAGGGTTGTGAAAAGTCTCGGTCGAGCAGTTCGGTTGTTATGCGAGGTTATGGCTGGGAAGGCGATTGACTATGCACTAGTCATATGGTGCCGCGATGAGGAGTTCTTACAATATTCGGCGTGCAAACGGCATATTAGTTTCCCTCACTTGTGACTAGTATTGTAGAAGCGGGGGATGGGGAACGGTTAAAGAAAAGAGAGGGAGTGATACTACAGGCGGAGACGAGATCCTGAAATAAGGCGAAATGAAGCGCAGAGCAGCCTCCCACTGAACCCGCATTACTCGGTGCCTTCGATTACCTCCTCTCGGGACCACTTCTTCCCACAGCTCCAGCACCTGAGCACATCGCCTTTGAAGAGAATGGAGGCGGCGGATCAGGGGTGGATTGAGTGCATCCTTGGGACGGGGGCGGTGGACCGACGTCTCTCCGGGCGAGAGCCACATCTTTCGAGGGGAGCCCGGCGATGGCGGATGCTACTTCTCAATTTAGAGGAGAATCGGAAAATTAGGCATTTGTGTGGACAGGAAGGCGCATTCTCTTCCCCAGTGGGGATAGGGACTGACAACGCATAGTTGTGTTAGGTTATACTAGAATTGGTGTTAGCGATCGGGTAGTAGACCTTAGCCATGTTATGCCAACACCCGTTTTGATTTTTACCTTTTCTTTCATTTAGCCCACGGTCATTACAAACTCTTAAGACCTCTTTGATTCAACTTATGTTTTCTGTTCCTTTTGACATTATGCATGAGGTTACATGTTCTATGTTATATGATTGCCTACCTTATTTTGATCATTACAGTTCACTGCAAGCATGACTACCTTACAATTCTTAAATCCATAATCCTTATTTGAATAACCAATTTTGTGTTAGCGTGTTATAATGTTCATTGTGTAAGAATGTGGTTGGGCAGTTGAGTCATGCTGGTGCATACTAAAGTGGGTGAAATGCTCTATTCCATAAATCTTTATTTTGAGATTCTTGCAAAAGCTTAGTGTCATAGGCGCCTTGTTTAGATTCATACCTAGTGGGTAGTTAGTCTGTCTTGCTAGGGACTAGCAAGATCTGCGAGGTTAGGGGAGTGTGATGAATACACACATTTGAGTGATAATTATAATAGAATCTAGCACATTTACATCTGAATTTACCCACATTTGGCACAAACAATTACTTCTAATCTCTTACGTGTTTTTTTTTTTCGGACTTGTGAGTCTTGCCCAGGTTTAAACGTAAGTGCACAGGATGTTTACTGGGAAGCTAATATGGGCGATGTGGATGTGGGTGAGCAATTGATGAAGTCTCGGGAACTCCAGAAAAGCAAGGAAAGCACCAATGCAAAAGTTCTACCGGTACAACTTCTTTGGAAAATCCAGCAGCGATGGTGAGAAGTTACTGCGATCTGACTTAAAGTTCTGATGTAATTTGCATGGAACTTGGGAATTGTCCAAGGAATTCAGTAGTGCGAGCACTCTCGTCAACAAACCAAAATGGGAAAATCACATTTGGAGGGCTATAAAAGGAAGAGGACACAAGTAATAGGGGGCTCTCTGACTCTCTTTTAGTTTTTTAGTTCTTCACTTCTAGGGTTTAGGTTTTGATAGAATAAGAGTTTTCTCCAGTTTTTGAGTTAGACTTTGTAGATCCAGATTTCAGATTTCCATTCTTTTAGAAGTTTTGGATTCAATAGTTTGTAATCTTTCAGCATAAATATTTATTCTGCTTTAAATCCTAGCATTCCATATTCTTTGTTCTCCGATTTTACAAGTCGGTCTGATTTACGCAGTCACATTTTTATGATTAATCGTTCTTGACTTTAATTGTTCATACAAGTTTTATGGAGTTCTAAGAGCCCCTACTGCTTTGGGATCATGCGGAAACTCACGATCAAAAGTGAATCCCTCAATTCCTCTTTTGATTTTCAATGGATTGTGTAATATTGATCACTTGTGTAGAAAGGTTTTAAATCCTTAGTTGGGCAAATTCTTGACAACGTGTTAGAGATTATTTAGGTACGTTGTGTTGATCATAATGCCAACTAAGAGGGTTCGTTTAATTGAGAACAAGTGTTTAGTATTACTCGATCATCTTTTATTTTCAAAGAGGGTTGATTGTGAACATTCAATATGAACAAATAACATGTCAACATGTATGATGATTGGTTAAATCCTCCATCGAACCATTTATCAATGGTTCCTAGATGAGTTTATAAAATAGAGGTGGGACTTACGATCAGTGAGTGGAACCTAAAATCCCAACAATTATCTTTCTAGTTTAAAACATTTAACGATCAACCGTTGACCAAACAACACAACATTACAATTCTCTTTTAAATCATACTTTTAGTGGGGAATAGCTCCTATTGATCAACAAAGTAAGGTGCTCCTGAGAATGTGCATTGGATTTCCACGATTATTACAATGCTGACGATCATAATTCTACGCTTGGGAATAGAATTAGGCACTGTAATCGGGACGAAGCAACATGTATGCACATTCATCATCAATTTCACAAAAATTAGCCATAGGTAATTTACAACTATGAGCAATTCGATTTGAATCACTCAACCAAACACATTTATTTCACAAAATATTTCGTGAACACTTTGTTCACGTGAGCAGTGAAACCCTCGGGTTCGCATTCCACGACCAATCATCCAAATCATCGGTTCACTTTGCCAGGAACCCGAATTTCCATGGTCATTTCGGCCTCATACAAGCCCGACACATGATTTATAGCACAAGCACAACAGCGGCCAAATAGTTGGGTACGCATCGCGAATTTCATTCCGCGAGCTCTAAAAATTCCCGGTCGGTCCCAAGTTTTAGAGAAGGACGATCAAGCGGTCGTTCAAGGCCTCGAACCAACCGAAACATCCGCAACCTTGGCAGTGTAACTTCCAAGTAGGATGAAACACCTACCTCCAGAGTTTGTGAAACTCCTTAAATAAAATGCCACATGCGTTACGCCGCAGGAAGTAAATGACTTTCCTTCTTGCTCCATCGGAATCCGATGGTCGGATCTCCCGGAAATCTAGAGAGAATGAGCACTCTCTCTCTCTAAAAATCAAAAAACACCATTTTCTGCACCTACTGCATCCCGTTTTCCAACCCTTCAAGTTTGGTCTCCTTTTTGAAAAATAAGGAGATGACACTATACATTATTTCGTCTTATTATTATTTAACTATTCACCTAATGCCTTAAAATCTTGGATTTTCGACATTTAACATATCACCCGGTCGTCCCATTTTCATCCCTCTCTCTCTACTCGTACGACATGTCATGCTTAAATTCTTATTCGGTATGCGAATTTTATTCCCAAGCGTAAAGATTACGAGTTGTCTAGCATTATCTGTGAATCCACGAGTCATCTCCACGAGGAGTGGTCTGAATTTGTTGATCGATAAGAGCTATTCTCCACAAGGTGTATTTAGAAGAAATTGATTGTGTTGTTTGATTGAATGGTCTATTGGTTTGAATGTTTTAAAGCAGAAGACGATTGCTTTGGGATTTTAAGGGTTCCACTCGCCGATCATATAAGTCCCACCTCTTATTTTACAAACTCATCTAGGAACCATTGATAAATAGTCTTTGATGGAGAATTTATCTTTAAATGCTCTTTGGAAAATAAGGATGATTGAATAATGATACTAAGCACTTGTCCCCAGTCATCACAAGACCCTTAGCTTGCATTATGATCGAAGCCTGGCGTGTACAGTATCTTGTTCACCACGTTATCAGGAATATCTTAACTAAGGATTTACAAAATGTGTGCACGTGATTAACATCACACAATCCATTAAAGTTCAAGAGGAATTGAGGGACTATGCCCGATCAGGGTGAGTTCCCAGTAGATTCAGTGATGGGGTTTAGAACTCCATGAAATTTATAAGAACAATTATAATTAAAGGGAGTTTAATCATAAAAACAATACTTTGAAGAAATCAGAATGCACTTGTAAAACCTGAGAATGAAAAATATGAAATACTATGATTGAAAGCGAAAGAATTGTTTCTGCTGAAAGATTACAAATGCTTGAATCCAAAACTTCCAAAAGAGTAGAAATCTTCAATCTGGATCTACAAACTTCAACTCAATGGAAGAAACCCTTCTCCTATGAAAACCTAACCTGAAATTGGCGCTCTCCTTTAGCCCACGCCTTTTATACTCCTTTTCAATGTCATCACGTGTTGAGGGCGATTGACAGAAATTGTGCCCCTGTTAGGATCACGGTCTGCTCAATTCCCGCACTTCTCATGTGTGTCTTAGGGTACCTTTAATGGTGTACCCGATTACACTTTTAACTCTTGTCGATTTCCGTCAGTGTACGTGCACTTTTTTGGGTGTCTGGGGTACACTTGCCGCCCACGCCACTTTTAGCCAAAGTGTGCGGTACACGCAAATGGTGTATCCGGTACACTTGATCTACAGTACTTTTCTAGCATTCTTTGGAGTTCTGAGACTTCATCAATTGTTCGCCCACATCCTCGATTAGCTTCATATTGGCTTCCGGACATAAATCCTTGTACACTTATGTTTTGGGCAGAAAGACACGCACAAGTCTAAAAACACACAAGAAATTGAAAAGTACCTATCCTTATGCCGAATGTGGGTAAATTGTGATTTGGATGTGCTAAATTCTACTATAATTATTGCTCAAATGTGTATTCATCATGTCACATGAGTACATGTTATTGGTGGCTTTTTTCACCTCACATGTCGTTTTTGGGCACCCGATGCTCGATGCCTCGAAAAACATGCAAATTCCGACTATCTCGGAATTCGACAAAATTCGACGTGGTAGCTAGATTTCGCGAGATGATTTCAACGGTGAAATCCGTTTCTTCATCCGAGATCTAGAAAAATTTTAGGTTTTGACCGAAATTACGATTTTGCCATTTTTCCAGAAATTGGAATTTTCTCGGGTCTTACATGATTTGAGGCTAGACATGTGCTTCCCTTATACGCCCCCGCAAGATTGAGCTTCCATCGACAAGACCAATCTTGTTACATTATATAATTCGTCTTGTTGTCTTGATAATGGCTTTGTTAACAGATCAGCTATTTGGTCTTGAGTATGCACATGTTTAACTTGGAGGCTTCCTTTATGCACTAAGTCACGCACAAAGTGAAGGTCGATTTGAATATGTTTCATGCGCGAATGATTGACTGGGTTAAAACTGAGATGTGTGGCTCCGAGGTTATCACAAAGTAGCTAGGGAGATTCTGTGATTGGAAATGCTAGTTCCTTGAGAAGAGTAGACTGACCACATGTCTGTTTGCATTGGCTAGGCCCAGATATTCAGCCTCTGTTGTGGATCGTGCACCAGCTCATTGTTTCTTTGAGCTCCAAGAAATTGGATTAGAGCCCAAAAAACTGATATAGGTAGAGGTTGACGTGCAGTCATCCACATTTTCAGCCCAATCAGCATCGGAGTATGTTCTTAATATGGGAAGGCCAGCTTTGTGGATATGAATACCATGAAAAATGGTTTGCTTTAAGTAGCGGAGAAGCCTTTTTGTTGCTATCCAGTGATTTGTAGTTGGCTTGTGCATAAACTGAGAAAGTTTGTTGACTGCAAATGAGATGTCGGGACGTGTCAAGGAAAGGTATTGAAGCGGCCAATTATTCTGGCTTCGGGTATCCCACGGCGATAGTGCCATCGATCAATTGAGAGGGTTGGAGTTGTAGAGAGGGGTTGAGGCGTCTTTGCTTACCGCTCATACTTGTGGCTAAAGGTCCACGAACATATTTATGTTGTGAGAGAAATAACCCGGCCCATTAGGAATTACTTGATCCTGAGAAGAAATGAAGAGAACCCATATCCTTGAGGAAAACACATATCCACCTAATTTGGCAATAATGTGGCCCGCGAGAATTGAATTATTTAAGTAATAACAAGATCATCAACATAAACCATAAAATAACAAAGATTGGAGCCTTAATTTGTAAATGAAGAGGAGAGTCGGCCTTGGGTAGCGAAAACCCAAGGCGAAGAATGGCATTTTTGAGTGTTGTGTACCAAGCGTGGAGCTTATTTAAGCGAAGTAAATGCGCCTTTTAACCTCTGAAACATAGTTGGGGTTTGGACAAGTCCTTGAACCACAGGGGTTGTGCCATAAAAGCAGTCTCGATTAATGCACCATTTAGAAGGCATTGACATCCATTTGCCTCAAATCCACCCTTTCATGATAGCGATGAATGGCTCCCGAGTTCCTTATTCTTGGGGTTTGACCCGCAGGGGCTAAGGTTTCTTTGTAATCAATACCCGGGCGTTGATCTTAACCCTTAGCAACTAGACGGGCTTCAGATGTCGCGATCCATCGGCATGCCTTTTACTCGGAAGACCCAGCCCGGCCCGCCGGGTGTACGAGTTTGAGGAGTGGTAAAACTAGGTCCCAAATTAAGTGTTTCATTAGACGGTAGGCTCGATGGACATGGCCTGCGCCAGTGGTTGAGAAATGGCTTGGCTCACACTAGTTTGCTCAATGGTTTGAGGAAGAGGATGTTTGGACATTGTATGGATCTGTTTGGGTTTGAAGATTTGGTTCATTGACCTTGTGGTCATGTTATGAGTGCGTTGGGGAGGAGTATCGGTTTGGGGAGGGTTTGTGAAATCCGAAGATGGAGGAGAAAAATCTGGACCGAGATGGGTATCTGGAGTAGGAATAGGAGAGTGGGATGGAAGATTTAAGGGAGAAGCAGTCCTAGTATCATCTAAAGGAGGAGTCGGATGAGATGGGGGGTGATTTATAAGCAGGCGGAGTCGCAAGAGTAAAGAATCGGAGGTCAGAGAAGTGCACGGGAGGCCGCGACAATGTGAGTGAACCTTAGAGGTTGCAATGATCTTTGGCGGTGCGCGGGTGCGTGATGGCTGACCTTTATGACTAGTGGGCATCCCGAAAAGAGAGGAAGAAATGGGAAGTGCGGAGGTTTATGGGTTATACGGAAGACCCGTGTTGAGAAGAGGCTGGATTGATCTTGGGTTTCTCAAACGATATCTTTGGGAGAAAGAGAAATTTTTGTTTGAGGTTCAAGACACTTGTATGCATTTGAGTTGGTGAATAGCGAAAAGAAGCGGGCTTTGGATTTGGGCTGCATTTTATTTGAGTTAGGGCCGTGTGAGAGGGATAGCAATGCATCCAAATTTTTTAATTTCAAATAATTTGAGTGTTTGACCAAAAGGTACCAAAAGGTGATTTTTCTGAAGAAGGAGTGTAAATTTGTCTGTTTATGAGGTAGGAAGTTGTTTGAAGGCATAGGCCAATAGAGAAATCAAGATGGGCATCATGAAGGAGTGTAAGGCACATTTCACGAGATGCGATGACGACGTTCGAGGAGACACCATTTGTTGCGGTGTGTGGGGAGCGGTAGTGTAGTGAGTTATGCCATGAAGTAGGAATATGATTTTAAAGCGATAAACTCCCACCTCACCATTGTCGAGTATAATGTTTTGATTGATTTTGAAGCGGGTTTCAACAAACCGTTTGAAATGGAAAATTTTTAGAAACACCGGTTGACCATTGGATAAAACCATATATATTTTGTATAATGATCAACAAAAATAAGTAATATCTTGATCCATCAATTCCAAAAGATAACTAGCGTGACCCCACACACGTTGTAAATAAGCTCAAGTGGCTCATGACTTTGGAGACTATTGATACGAAAGGGTTGTCGACAGAGCTTTATTGATAGAACATGAATGACATAGTGAAGACAAAGTTTTAGTCAATGAAATAGGAAGAGAAAATTTTTAACAAGATGATGGACAATTTTAATAGAAGGATGCCCAAGACGCTTGTGTCATCCATCAATAGAAGTCCGTTCATGCACATTAGCAACCTTTTTTGATGCTACTATTGATTCCGGGAAGGTGTAGATGCCATTGTTACATGCTCCTTTTAGACCGCCCCAGATCTTGTCCTTTCACAAGAAAATAAAAAAGGATAAAATTCAACAAAGACATTATTTTGTTTGGTGAGATGATGAACGAAAATTAAATTTTTGCAAAGGTTTGGAACACAAAGAGTATCACGCAATGTAAAAGTTCTGAGAGAGGTAAAATAAAAGAACCATTATGTGGTGACCAGCTAAACCTCGAGCCATCATCTAGAATTACTTGTCGGGCTTTCATCATATTCGTAATGAATAGATAAATTGGAAAGATCACCCGCGGATAGCTGCGAGAAGCGTACCAGAATCAAGTAACCAATTTTTATCCTTCCATTAGATGCTGTGAGCACAATTCTATTGAAACATTCTCGAGAATGGAATCGAGGGATGTGACTTAGGCAATGTGGCCCAACCGATCATAGAGTTGCATTTGGGTCAGACGCCGATTGGAATAATCGGGCCTCCCGTGATGTTATTGGAGCGACGATCGCCACGCCGGGCTCCATCATGTTTCGGCGACCACGATCGACCTCGCGCACGCTCGCCTGCGAAGTCGCGTAAACAACCGCCGTCGCGGTCAAGGTTTCCAAGCGCCCCGATATGCATCATGTCCAACCGTAAGGTCGTGAAACTCCTCAGCGCCAATGACGACTTCGTTCGGCATTGCCGCTGCGATTCGGGTAACTGACTGGGTCATTCAACACATAAAGAGTTAGGTCATCATCCGAAATCGATGATTAATAATGGCTAGTTCATCGCCAAGGCCTTCACAAAGATAGAGGTATTCTGTTGATCGACCGCAGTTCCGCTGGATTAAGGTGAGTTCCTCTTTTAACTGCATAGCTCGAGTTCGGGATTGGCTAGCATATAAATTTTTTAGCTTTGTCCAAGCCGGGCCATGAGAGGTAATGCGGCAGAGCAATAAGTGGGTGGATTGAGGGAGTATGTAGATGCTAAAATAGCACTCAGATAAGCGCCCAGATCCCCATAACCCGTAGGGTCTTACATACCATCGCAAGCAGATCACGTAAGAGGGACACCGAAGGGTGCCTTGGACATAGTCGAGTAAATCAGAATCTCAATGAGGAGTGCTTCGAATTGAGCACGCTATCGAGGAAGCAAAGTGGGAGTTAACTTTTCATTGATCTGGGGCAAAGGATGTTGAGTGCAATGAGTGATTTATTTGCTATCGCAAAGTATATTAAGTGAGATTAAAGTTTGATTTTGATCTGGGAGGAGGAAGACATGGCGTGGACTTGATTGGTGACTCGTTAGAGATTCCGGCTCTAATACCATGTAAATAATAGATTTTCCGATACCTTTCATTGATAGAAGTTCTAAATATATACATAGTGATTGAGAGTCTAATTTAGTAAACATGTTAATGGTAAGGCTAAAATTAAGCTACTGTTACAATTACATTCAAATATAGAATTAATGACAGAACATGATTTGAGGCTAGACATGTGCTTCCCTTATAAACTATACCATGTTCTTTGTAGAGTGTTATAAAAGTATTTAAATGTTCTTCATGATCATTTTCAAAGCAGATTAGTATATCATCTATGTATATTATTATAAAGGTTGAATAATCAGATAATATTTTATCCATTTTTCTTTGAAAGATTTGAGGGGCATTTTTAATCCAAAGGGTATTACTAACCATTCATAATGACCCCTAGGTGTACTAAAAGTTGTTATTGAGATATTATCATTATCCATTTTTATCTGCCAAAATCTTGATTTACAATCAAATTTGTTGTAATATTTTTTTCCTTTTGCTAAATTTATTAGGATTTCTTTGTTTAGAATGCAATATCCATCAAATTTGGTGTTGTTGTTTACTTCTTTGTAATTTATTACCATTCTTGATTTTTCTCTTTTAATTTCACTATGTTTACTTACCATAAAGGCTGGACTACTATGAGGGCTTCTGCTTTCTCTTGCTAGATTCATAAGTATTAGTTCCGATATTTGGATTTTAAAATCTTCTATATCTTCTTGGGAATATGTCATTGGTCTTACTCTAATGATTTTGTTAGGATCTATCATTTCTAGTTTACAAAAGATTTTTGTTTTCTCCCAGTATTTTAATGGGTTATTACTAAAGTTTTCTTTTAACTTTTCATATGTATAATGTATTGTTACTTTATAAATGCTTGAAGTATTTATCTTTTATGTTTTCCATTTCTTATTATTTTGATCATAGTTCATTTAAAGGGTTTAAATATTACAGGGACTTTAATCCAATGATTACATGGGGTTTTGAACATAATAGTATAGATCATTTGTTGGTATATTGGTATTTGTAGGAAGTCATTTTCTAATATAATATCACATTCTATTTTGTCTATCGATGCCAAGCTTTTCCCTATTTTACAATTTTATTTTGGATCATTATTTCTACATTTTCTTTGTTTACAATTTTTCTTTGTTTTCGGTTACACCCTTTATAGAGATTTTAGTATCTTTGAGTCTTTAATAAAAAGCTTTTAATATTGTTATCTCTGACCTTCTATCTATTAATCCACATGTACATAATTGGCTTATAGGATATTTACTATTATAAAAACTATAGTGGGAAATGTGATTTCTCTCATTGTTGTCTTTATAAGAAAATACATATGTTTTCATTATATATTTCTATTCATTTTTTTATTAATCTTGTAAAACCCGGGTAAATTTGAATTTTTCCAAAAATGGGCAAAACGGTAAATTGTCGATGCAGTACAGGCTACAAACCTGAAAATTTATAGATATCGGATGACGAAACATATCTCATCGTTAGATTCGTCTTGTGAAATCTAGTTACCTAGAAGAATTTCGTTGAATTTCGAGACAGTAGAATTTTTCACTAATTTCGAGGCGACGAACATCTGGTAAAGCCTAAAAACGAGATTTTGGGAAATAATTTACGTAAAGTTCATTTAAAATAATTTGAACTTAAACAGGGACGAAATAAATCATTTCAGGGCAGAAACGGACCTGGACGGGTGGGGGACACGTGGTGTGATGTGGGCCACTCACTTAAGCCTTAAGTGAGGGCTTGAGGAGCAAAGAGGGAAAAAGGATCCCATTTTCCTGGTTCTTGTCCGAGAGAGAGAAAAAGAGGGGGAGAAAGAGACCAAGACTTCTCTCTACAATCTACGGGATTCTGTCGATCGGAATTTGTTGAGCTAAAGTGAAAGATCATCTATTCGACGAGGGCTACGCATGAGTACCAAAAAGGAAGGATTTCGACGAAGATCCAAATGAGAAGATTCAGGGAAAATCGAAGTTCTTGGGTTTAGGAGGGGTTCTTGAAACCTCCTAGTGGTTAGACTATGCTTCAAGAAGAATGGATCCTTCCTACTCTGGTTTTAGTCTCCATCTTTTTGCTGATTTTTAGGTTAAAATGGTAGAACGTGTTAAGGGTTTGTTTGGGCAGAAAAATGGCCAAAACCCGATGCTCTTCGCCTAGGCGAAGGTGTCGGCCTAAGCTGAGTCATAGGCTTCACCTAAAGCGAACCGAGACGACTTTCAAAGGCTGTGTTACGCCTCCCACAGGCAAAAGGTTGGGAGCCTATCACATGGCTTGTTTGTATTGGGTTTGGGTCCTGTTTCAAAGCCATATATGGCTTGATTTCGAGTTGTTGTGTAGACTGTTTTGTGGGCATTGTGTAGGAATAATCAGCGAAAGCAAAAATCATCATGTGATTTAGAATATTCAATTTAATTACTAAACTAATATAACCAGTCAGATCGTATCTTGTGAATTTGCAGAGAAGTATGTACACAAGAACCGCAGATCTTCCAAACTATCCTCGAGGTAATGGAGCAGCGTGTGGGCGCTTGAATCACTAAGAAATGATTTCTTTTCTCTTGCTATTCTCTAAAACTAATTCAGATTCCTTATCTAGGGTTGTATTATCTTACTCTATTTATAGAGTCTGAGCCTAGAGAATGTAATAACCATTTGGGCCTCCACCTTAGGGCCCAGTCGAGTATGAACAGTTTAGTGTTTTAACCAGCAGACTTGCTTGTATAGCAAAAAATCAACAATCTCCACTTGCTATACGTCAGTCACGGGTTCTTTCTTGTAAGCTGAGATATCATGCTCCACCATTTATCCACAGTTGGTTTGGGGATCCTACGGTTATCATTAATCAAGGCTCGATAATTGCAAGCAATTATCTAATCGGAATGCTATTCCCTAAAAGCCGAATTGAACTCGAGATTAATAATATTAAATATTAATATTTTCTCCTTTGTAAAATATCAATAGATGGTGATAAAAATTTTCTATCAATCAATCGATTATTTATTCTCTTGATTTATCAGTTTCTCTAATGGATAAATACTTAGCGGCGGTGACTTCCATAACATCAAATCTTGAAACATATTAAGAGGATATTTCATACAAATTTCATATTGTTTATTTCCTAAATATCGACACTTAAATAATCTTGCTTCCAAATCATCAAGGTATTGGTCGTTCAAATAGACTTCACTTATTGACAACTCGAAGAACAATAATCATTTAAATACCTATCTATAATAAGCTTCGAGTTTGAAGAAGAATCATAACGAAATATTGCTTGAATTTATTTCCTTTACGAGAAATTTAACTTTCTAAATAAATCTCACTTTGATTCTAGCTATCAATGCAAGCTTAATTTGCTGTCTTTATAATAACCAAGACGGATTATTTCACTAAAATATTGTAGTCTAAATAGAGCGCCCAACTTTGTTTAATAATTTGTGATCTGTTCTATTCAATTATGAGAACCTAGTCTGTCTTTTATGACGTATTCATATGATCATATACTCTGATGTCAGGACCTTATCTATGAAAATATCGGTGTGCAAATAATATGAAAGAATACCTCATGTTATCTATTAAAAATTCGCTAAATATAATAACACATCTGTCTTGTTCTAAAAAACACAAATAAACTCCCACTTGCCTTAAAATAAGTCTGGTAGACTCTTAACACCCATATAATCTACATGTTTCTTGAAAACTCGAACAGATAGTGTCTTTGTAAATGGGTCTGATAAATTTTCTTTTGATGCTATTTTAGTAACTATTGTATCTCCTCTCTCGATGATATTGCGAATCAAATGGTACTTTCTCTCTATGTGTTTCTGTTTCTTGTAATACCTCGGTTCCAGCGAGGCGTACTACAACCCATATTATCATGATAAAAGGGTAATGGGCGATTTGCACTCGGTATCGCGAAGATCCATAAGGAACTTCTTGACCATCACGCTTCTTTCGCTGCAGCGCCAGAAGCCAGTACATACTCCAGCTTAGGTTGTGTGTGGACAACGCAAAGTTTGTTTGACACTCCTCGACAAATGGCTCCACCATTTGGTGTAAACACATATCTGATGGTTTTCTGAATAATATCCCCACGGAAATGAGTCACGTATAACCAACGAGTTTCGGACTCCCACTAGGAGAAAATATACTAGCATATATAATCCTCTTGATATATAGAATGTTTGAGAATATGCTTCATTACAATCCAATGTTTCTTCTCAGGATGGGTTAATCACCAAGACTAACTATTCCCCTTTGTATAGCAGATATCAGCTAATCACATGCTGTGTTTTACAGCAGACTCTATCTTTGAAACTTAAAAATTATCCTCTCCAGTTCTTTCTGCTCTAGTTTTGGTGATTGCTCCTTAGAAAAGATGAATCCATGCCCTGAAGAGGTAAAAGTTCCCTTCTTGAATTTTCCATGCTTCAGACCCCAGCTGAATTTTATCTATATATAAAGCTTGAGATAATGCCAACACCTTATTCTTCCCGTCTCGTAGAAGTTTGATTCCAAGAATATAGTTGCCTTCTCCCAAATCTTTCATATCAAATTGCTTTTGCAGCCATCCTTTTACATTTGATAACACCTCTATGTCGTTTCCGATTAGTAAAATTCCATCTACGTAAAATTTAGGAAAACTATTTTGTATATGGATCTTTATAACTAAAAGTTCATATAGAGGTTTCTCAAACGTGTAGGGTTCTTAAGCGATCAGGCCTAATGTTCCATATTCTGGTGCTTGCTTTAGTCCATAAATGGACCTTTGCAGCACCACATGCCATGTGTTCTTGCCTACAGCTATGAACCCTCCCGGATTTCTTTGCATGTAGATGTCCACTTCTAAACTGCCATTTAAAAATGTTGTTTTGATATCCATCTGCCAAATCTCGTAATCTGAAGACTTTTTACAGCTCTGGCTAAAGTCAGGATGATTTAAGCATGACTACGGCGAAAAGGTTTCTTCATAATCTATCCTCTTTTGGGTATAACCTTTTGCCACCAATCTGCTTTGAAGGTTTCTGCATTTACATGATCAATGTTTTCTCTTTATTGATCCATACACCCTATAGGTTTTACCCTTTGGGTGTTGCCTCTGCAGAGACCAGCTTTGAGTTCAATCTATAGACTCCATCTCACGGTCCATGGCTTTGAGCCACTCTGTACATCAACATCCCTCCAGTGCTTCTTTTATCTAATTTAAAGATCTCTTAACTATCAGTGTTAAGCTTGGC
This sequence comes from Tetrastigma voinierianum, assembly GCA_016808115.1. Taxonomy (NCBI): domain Eukaryota; kingdom Viridiplantae; phylum Streptophyta; class Magnoliopsida; order Vitales; family Vitaceae; genus Tetrastigma; species Tetrastigma voinierianum. The sequence continues at coordinate 6,921 of JAEQBH010007530.1, read as the reverse complement.
CTTGATTCCTTAATAAGAAATATCTAAATATAACTGATCTATGATTCTCCCTCTGTAGAAGCTCCTTGGTTATTCTTGATTTCTCTGGAAGATCCTCTTGATCATTTAATTTGATTTTCTAGTTGTTACGGTTCCATGTACCATCTACTTGTTGTTCTACTATTGGTTCCCACTCGTGCTTGTTCACCTTCGAATATATTTTCATTTTCCCTACATTGAACCCTTTTAGAAACAATGGCACAATAGGTCCAAATTCAAGTGGTTTAGGCAATTCTTGAGCTGAGTCAAGCTCCTCAAGAATTACCTTACTCTTGGGCTTGAAATTGTTTACATAGTCTTCCTCGAAGAATTTTGCGTTAGTGCTCACTATAACTTTCTTCTCTAAGGAACTATAAAGTCACCTCGTTCCTTTAGGGTATCCAATAAACAAACATACTTAGATGCGAGAGATTCCAACTTATGTGGTTCCTTTCTCAAGGCATCTTGTAGAGCACCCGAATCAGAATATAGTTTAAACTGAGGCTTGGCCCGTTCCACGGTCGGTGGGTGTCTTAGAAAGCAAACAGAAGGAATCAAGTTTCATGCAGTATGTAGCGGTCTCTAAGGCATATCCTCCAAGCGATATAGGTAGAGATGAATAACTAAGCATCGATCTCACCATGTCTAGGAGAGTTATATTTCTTCTTTCTGCAACTCCATTTCTTTGTGAAGTGTTCAGTGATGATTGTGAAACTATCCTCTTGAGTTAAGTAAAACTTAAACTCCCAAATAGGTATTCATAGCCTGGGTCATATCGAAGGCAATTTGATAGCGGACACTAAATTCTACCACTTTGCGCCTCTGTACTATATTCGGGGTACTCAAAAGTTTCAGACTTTTAGCGCATTAGATAAACAAAACCATATCTTGAGTAGTCGTAGCCAAAAGTGACAAAATACTCATACCCACACCGACTGAACGCATTGGGCCCTATACATCAATATGCACTAATTACAGAGGTTTAGTTGCGATATCCTTTGGCCTTGAAGGGCCTCTTGGTCATTTTACCTTCCAAACAGGATTCACACATTGGTATAGGTTCAAATGCTAGGGAATTTAAAATCCCACTTTTCACCAAACCATGTATCCTATTAGGATTAATATGACCTAATCGCAAATGCCAAAGGTAAGTTTCATTTGATACTTTCCTTTTCTTGGCAAGGTGATTATGTTCATTTTCAACAATTTCTCAAATAGCATTTATATCATAGGATAAAGGGACTTAAAAAAATAAAGATTCCCTTCATGAATCACCAAGAACAAATAAAAGAAGATTTACTTCTTATTGAAACCGAGGAATTAAATTGTGCTGTCAAAACCGTGTTTAACTAAATAATTGACATAAACCAAATTCCTCTTGAAATCTGGAGCAAATAAACAATCTTCTAAACATAAAGTCCTATTATTCTCAAAAAATAAAACAACTGGTCCTATGTCCTTTCACGAGATTAGCTCTCCACTGTTCCCAGTTTCAAGTATCTTTGTCCTTCTTCAATGAGCGTACTATGTTTGAACCACTATAAAGGAGTAATAAACATGATTAGTAGCTCTTGAATCAATGATCCATTTATCATTAAAATTCTCCACTAAACAAGCCTGGAAACCAAAAGTAAATCACCAGTACGGCTTTTGGTGGCCTTTGGGCAATTACATTTCGGTGTCCTTTATTAAGCTTGAGCACTTGCCTTTCGGCTTCTTCATTGCGTCTGATTGGTAACTAGTATCATTGCCTTCTTTTTCTTGTTCTTGTTCCACCCTTAGGTTTCCACTTTGGGTTTAACAAAACCCTCAGTAAAATTGATGCACTGGCTCTTTGAGAGAGGCTATTTGACCTCTCGAGCTCATGTATCAATTGAGCCCGGAGTCGGATCCATCTTATGCATATTGTAATTGACTTTGAGCGATTGAAATGTTTGGCGGTGATTGCAGAAGTGAGATCTATCTTCGTCTCCTTTTGAAGTTTTGCCCCCGTCACTTTATTTCCGGCGATATGTAAAATCATTGCCAATGATGATCCTTCACACACCCACCACGGTCTATGTGTGTATTAAGTAAATCGGTGATAGCGAACATCTCGAAGCATTACTTTTTAGTAAACATCCCTTCGAGTGCGGAGCATTTCTACTCAATGAGAGGTGTTATTTCTTGCCTCAAATGACCTGGCTGCGGCAGAAATCTCCTGCAAGCGAAGTGTTTGCATTCTCCCATTCGCATGTTACATTTTTTGTTATATCATTAGCACCGAAGCTTAGGGATATTGGCAGGGGTATCTAGGACAAACTTGATTTTCTCATAATCAGAAACGATGTATAAGTTAGTTTTCAATCTTCAAAGTTATTTCCATCAATGGTTTTTATTCAAAATCATAGCTAGAGGTTGAAAGATGCCATTTGGAAAAAATTTATATTGTGCACACTAATGATAACTACATTATATTATACAATAAACATATATTTAGTAAATCCAAAACAAAAATATATTTGTTGTTTATTGTAAACAATAATTTAGTTTCCATAATAAATGCTCACGGTGGGCAAGACATTTATAACAAACTAAAACTTGATCATAAAATGAATAGTATCCAACTAAGGTACTGTTTGATAAAATGAAAAAATTAAGTGCTGAAAAATTAAGTGCTGAATTTTATAAGTATTGAATCTATACTGTAAAAACTGTTTGATAAATTACTAACAATTGAATGCTGAAGATAAATATATTATTTGATAACTGTAAATGTTGAATACTGAATATTATGTATTTCACATATTTACCCTTATTATCATTAAATTACATATTATCCAAAATCAATAGAGTTTCTAATAATATTTTATTTTTCACTACAATTATTAATTATTGTAAAAAATAATATCACTACAAACATATCCATAAATAAATCATAATATCCAAAAAAAAAAAGACATAAATATGTTTAAAAAATAACCAATAGAATCTAAACTTTTTAAAACTATCCAAACTTTTAATATAAAAGAAACAAAGAGTGTGAGCAACTAGTTGATTTGCTATTTCCTCTCTTAAATTAATCATGAAAATCTGATCAGCTTGTGCAGCTCTTCCTCCTACTTGTAGTAGACCTTCATGATTATTTTGAGGCCTCAAATTTTCACCTCTTTCTTCAACGTGAGTGTCGCCGCCCATGCAATCTCATATTCTCTTCCGAATTTCGCTGATGAGTTTGGGATTTTTCTGGGAATCGCTTCGTGGGTGTTGATTGATTTTGTTTTTCTTCAATGGAACTTTTCCTCTAAGCATTATTTTTATCTGGGATTTTATTTTGAATAGGTTTCATATGCAGTCTATGATTCATGGGTATAGATAACTTCTATTTCCTAGTTGAATCAAGATATTAGTCACGTATGGTATGTGCAATATTAATGCAATAAAATAAAATGAGTTTAAAAAGGGCATATGATAATGATATGATGATCTTGGGTTTGACCGGTCGGCTTGAGCACGACTCCTCCAAGCAGCTAGATGGAGCGTACATGCCCTCGTAAGCTTTGTGTCTGGTCATGGCGCGTCCTCCCTCCCCCACGCCGAATCTCAGATGACGCCAAAGAAATTGTCGGGGAATGCGTCTCGAATTCGCCGACTTCATAACTAGCGAGGCTAATGATCGCTGCCACCTCGAGCTCCGGAAAACCGTCACCGCCGAGGACGTCATCGCCGCCATGGGCAAACTGGGGTTAAACCGGCTACATTGACCTCTCCCGCTCTCTACCGCCGCGTATCGCGAGTCGGAAAATGGTGATCGTTGCACGTGCGGCGATGGTAAGGGAGTATAGTTCCTCCCTTTCCGGCGGCTGATGCATAATGGCGGCGGTGCCTCGGTGAATGACTGCACTGTGGGGGAACAGCGGGGATGTTTGGCGATGGACCCACCATGGTTGCAGGCTACTTCAAGGAAGGAATTTGGGTCTTGGCGCCGCATCACCTCTTCGCCTTCCTCTTGAGTATAAATAAATAGATCGATCTCGGATTGGGTAGTTCGAATGTAGGGTAGAGACGATGAAGAGATATTTGCAAAATATTATATTATTTATAAGGGTTTTTTGGTCAAATTTTCTTTTATTTAAATTTTTTTTTGTTTGACAGTATTCTACATTCCACGTTAAGTAAGTCTTTACCTACTTATAATTCTCAACAGTTTTTCATTTAAAATTTTCAATTAAAAGCTTCCTAAAATTTTGTTATCAAACATATTGAAAAATTAAAACCATTGAAAATTTTCATTTTCAATGGTTTGAATATTTTCAATAGTTTATCAAACAGGGCCTAAAGTCGGAGTCTAAAAAAAAAAATTAGGGTCACTTATCGGACTACTTACACTTGAATCTTCTTAGATAGAACCTTCTAGATATTACCACACTTTCATTTCAATCATTTGTTCTATGACCCATAATAATGATAGAGCCTCATTGGGAGGTTAATAAAATTATCGTGGTTTTGAATCATTGTTTAATTTAAAATTCTCTTAATCTCTAAGGTTGCGGTGGTGGACCGGTCGATCTAATTAAGATTTTAAAATTATTTAGGTTCCAATCGATAGAAACCCGATCATGATTGTCCAGGTAAGAGACCATGACCATTTTATTATTTGGACCCACAAAAATTAAAGGATTTTCATAATTATATTTATCTAAATTTTAAAAAAAAAGTAAAATTTAATTATGCACATGTATATCATTGATGCAGATAATATGGCACCCCAGACTACTGTCATCATTATACAATAATATTTGCCAAATATAATTTAATCATCCATGAATAAAAAAATAATATATGAATAAATATAAAAGCTGATCCATAGTTTTCCTAAGAAAGAAAAAAAAACACAAGCCCGATAACACTTGGGCCCAACGGTATTAATCCAGTCAGCTTTGGTCAGGCCTTTGTCCATTTGAGTTCCGATTTACGAGAACTTTGGGAGGCCCAAATTGAAGAGATTTGAGTTAAAACTAAGGCTAAACATACAACATGAAACCCTAGCCGTTAAAGCCATCATTCGTGTGCTGCCACCCGAATGGAGCCACCCATGAGCGCGACGTCTAGAGGGAGAAGGAAATTTGCAAAATCGCTGACGAAACCCGCCCTCTGGCTCTCACGGCACGAAGTGGAGCGCGTAGAAGCCAGCGAGCAACCGGTTGTGGGGGCGCGTGGGGGCGCGTCCGGCGGTGGTTCGACCTGAAATTTGTCCGACAGCGTCGTCTCTTCCTTGCACTTCTAATCTCGGTGGTTGTTTGTCATTTGGATGTACGCCAGCCTGTAGCAATGCAACTTGATCGCGTGGTATACCGGTGTTACTCCCTTGGGTTCTTCTTCTTCTTAAACATGTTCTTCATTAGTCTTCAAAATTTTACAAAAAATATCCTATACCCTAATAAAAGGGTGTCTGAATTCTAGATGGAAAAAATAAATCAAGAAGAAACCTAATCTTATGATTGGCCTTGTGTTCTGGCTTGAGTGAAATACGAGAAAAGCTACAGTGGATTGAAGGAAATACAATTATTGAGTAACCATCCATAAACAAAAAATCATATTAAACATGCAAACATGCGAATCCAACGATATAGAAAACCTAGGTCTTGTGTTGCTGTCGAACACCAAAATACATGAAATTGTTTATATCAAATTGAAAATTTAATCACACACATGCTCTGATACCAATTGTAGGAATAATCAGCAGAAGCAAGAATCATCATGTGATTTAGAATGTTCAATTTAATTACTAAACTAATATAACCGGTCGTGGAATCAAGTACCTTATTGGTTCAGAGAGAAGTATGCACATAAGAGCCGTAGATCTTCCAAACTATCCTCGAGGTGATGGAGCAGCGTGTGGGCGCTTGAATCACTACGAAATGATTTCTTTTCTTTGGCTGTTCTCTAAAACTAATTCAGATTCACCTTATCTAAGTTAATATTACTCTATTTATAGAGTCTGTGACCTAGAATGCAATAACCATTTGGGCCTCTACGCATAGGGCCCCGAGTCCGTGTGTGAACCCGTTTAGTGTTTTAAAAACAACGAACTTGCTTGTATAGCAAAATCTAACAATTACATGCCTGTGGTCTTGAAGGTGAAGGATGTTATTACTTGCCTTTATAATAGCATGCTTGATTATTGATATAGCGTTGAATGTTGATATGTGTATTATGTATTATTCAACATTGAAATGATTGTTTGATGAGTATATGTGCGTGATATAGTTATCCATGATACATAGTTTAATGTATGAGTTAAGTGTCCATATGACATTCATCACATAGCAAAGGCATGACATTGACATGCGTGACGCGCTCGCATTGCCTTATGTGCAGAACATTGCATACCATGAAGTGTGAGTACATGGTTGGAGAAAATCAACCGCGCATTTGGTGATTGATTGGGTGGATTTCGGTATCGTTGGATGTTGAAATCAATGAGTCGCACATGGTTAAATAAAACACATGTAAATGCCCATGAAAACTCAAGATATATAAGCAAAATAGAGCTGGTTAGACCGGCGGATTCAGAGACACTCAGTGAAAAGTCAGAGTGTTGGAAGGTGTGCGGAGCCGGTGATGGGACCATACGAAATTATACCTATAAAAAGACCATGGTTTTATATATGAAATGCCGTTTGGGTGTAACATCCAACAAGTTTTGATTTATAAACAAAAAGACTTTTGTTTTTAAAATGATCATTGGATGTAATCCATCAATGACATATTTTCACGATGGGTTGCATTATGGTGAGTGCGACCAGTGCCCTTGTCATGAGTGAGTCTTCATTTCATTTCATGGCATGGATTTAGATCACACATTGGCATACATTCATGTGATTGAAATTCGATAAAGACTCGATGTATGGTGCATGGATG